>JASPKZ010004378.1:0-35931 GCA_030220185.1 Diploptera punctata | reverse complement strand
CAATATTCTCTTTAATTTGCCTACTTGTTATAGTCAGTACTAGATGGCAGTGAAGACTGAGTTCTCGCGACATCTAGTAACAATGGAGAATATAATACATATATAAGAAAAATAAGTGTTTGAATTGGATTCGCCTGGTAGTGTAATGGATATCACGCAGAGGTACAGACTCAGAGATCCGGGTTCCGAATCCCGTCCAGGCATTTATTGTTTAATCTACCACACACACATTATATCCATCCATAGTAATTCTGCCCGAAGGCAGGTCCTTCACTGCAATCTAGCATTTTCATGCTATGCTTGCAGCTTTACTAGGGAATTGTAGGTGTGTGGTAGCTTCCCGTTGCTTTCCACACCGGTGTGAAGGATGATGGTGATGATAATAATAAGGATGATGATGATGACCATATGATTTCGGGGACCGTTTGGGCCTTAAAGTTTTCCTGACATATGTCTTACAGGTGAGGAAAAACCCCGATAAAAACCTCACCAGAAAACTGCCCCGACCGGGGATGAACCCGGGCCCGCTGCGTGACAAGGCAGCACGCTACCTCGAGACCACAGCGGTGGACACACATTATATATATATATATAATATATTCCTTAAATTGTGAGAAATTTTATTAAATGAAGTAAAAAGTTGAGCTGAAAGTAATCTAAAATCACCATATTTACAATGTAAAATATGATTAGTGTGGGCAGACCTAGAAAGAGATGGGCTGAAGTCGGAACGGGTCAACTGACCCAATCCATGAATGAAGATGATGATGATGATGAATATGTATTAGTCGTTGTTGAAGGAGGGATAGCCAACTCATCTCAAAAAACTGCTAACAAACAAGTGAATGCTGAAACTAAACTGCTGCACACTAACTCGATGATATTTCTAATCCTAACTTGCCCAACCTCATCTGGTGTACACCAACTAGGTAATTTTCTCACTACCTTGCCTACTAATATAGGTAGACTATGGGGTAGAAGCCCCTCATATGTGAGTAAACGTGTTGGCAATTGGCTTAGTTGAAACGTGTTTATTTTTACTAGGGCTCGGAATTTGAGGAAAAATCCTTTTATCATTTATGTCTAAAAGAGGCCCTACAAATATTTAACTTATACTGTTTTGGGTTAATGTAGGCCAGAAAAATGGTGGGTTTTATTTCCCCTTGTTGTCCATTTTTCGACGTTTCTTGGTCTATCGGTCCTTTTATAGCCTTTTTTATAGGTCTTTACCACTTTTTAAAAATAAATTTACTTTTTTTTTTGGCTACATTAATATAATTTGTATATAATTCAAGAATCCGCAGAATCTAGTCTTAATTCCAACTTCTTTTAAAAACAGTATTTGGTTTTAATTTCCAAAAAATTTTCACATTCTAAACACTTTTATTCCAGGAGAAACTAATAAACCCTCACAAAATATCACGTTATTTTTAACTAGCCTACTGACCGCCCGAACTATTGTATTCCGACTTCATTTTCTAAGAATTTATATTACAATTTAATTCTGTGGGATATCCATTGCGGGTTCCCTGAATTCATTCTATGTGGGAAAAATCGTTCATTATAAATTCTCCAAGAACTTTCACTCTAATGAACACAGAATTCCTTTCACCAACTATGTTGAATTAATATATATACACAGGGTGTTTCATAAAGAATGGCGCAAACTTAAATGGTTGAAAGTACACGATAATAGAAGCAACAATGTCCCAATAAACATGGGTCAGCAAACGAGCCGTTTGCGAGATAATTGCGAATGTATGGTTACAAGCCGCCACTGACGTCATTGTTTGTAGCATCGTACTATTTGATTATCTCATTGGGCCACACATTCTTCCACGAAAACTTAATGGACGGAGGTACCTTAGGTTTCTGCGGCGTCATCTTCCAGGATTGCTTGAGGATGTTTCCCTTCAGCAACGTCGGAGTTTGTGGTACATGCATGATGGAGCTCCGGCACATTTTGCTGCTGCTGTGAGACGGCATCTAACCCGCAGATACGGCCAAAGATGGATAGGTCGAGGCGGATCTGTACCTTGGCCTTCAAGATCACCTGATCTAAATCCTTTGGATTTTTATGTCTGGGGTCACCTCAAAAGCGAGGTGTACAGCACACCCGTTAACACGACTGAAGAACTGGAGCAGAGAGTTGTACATGCTTGTCAAAAATTCAGAAATCATCCAGGGGTTTTCGAAAGAATTCGACATTCATTGCAGAGACGAGCTCAGTATTGCATCCAGATGCAAGGAAGACACTTTAACATATTCTTTAACAGGTAACCCATAAGTGAAGTGAACTGTGAAATGTGAACTAAATGAGATGAAAAATTAATAGTAAAGTCTAAATTCAAATAAATTTCTACTAACTAGGACGATGTTTACAATGAAGTCAGTGGCGGCTTGTAACCATACATTCGTAATTATCTCGCAAACGGCTCGTTTGCGGACCCATGTTTATTGGGACATTGTTGCTTCTATTATCGTGTACTTTCAACCATTTAAGTTTGTGCCATCCTTTATGAAACACTTTGTATATATATATATATATATATATATATATATATATATATACACAAGTATGAAAGAAGAAGCATTTTTTTTCGCACAATGTATGTTGCACTTCACTAAAATGTTGTACTTTTTAAATATTATTTTAATATATTCATTAAAAATACAGTTGCAATTAAAATTACACTGAGCAACAAAAAAATAAACTTTTTTTCTCTCAGAAAGAAAAAAAACATGTGATTATGATAGTATTTTTTCTCCTGAATTCAAATATGATATCGGTTTTTCTCCATCACGCAAGGTTTTCGAGAGACAGGTATTTATAATTTCAAACGCTTCAATATTTTCTACATTCGTAACTAAACAAATATCAGAACATTCGGACCCACCTCCAAAGTGAGAAATGACGATTTTCTGCTATATTTCACCTGTGGAGCATCCCTCTTGATGGTCCAACAATAATCGGCCAGCATATTAGGATTTCATTTACCTTGATATATATTTTCCATAGCTGAAATCTCCTGAGTTAGCTCATTTGGTTTTATTTTACAATGGACGAAAAACGTTTATTAAAAAAATAATTATTTAAATCCATTAATTGAAATTGAAATAAAAAACTGTGGGTGATGGAGAAATTCCGAATACATATTTGAAAACACGGTGAAAAACTGCATTAAATACAACTATTGGTACTCATGAGACAAAAATCATGTTGACCAGTGTTATTGTTTAACTTGTATTATCGTTTACGTCCTTTTTTTCAGTTTTATGTCTTTTAAAGATATCTTTAGGAAGTTTTGAATGTCTTTTATAGGCATTTCATAGGTCCTTAACTTCCGAAACCTAATTATCACGTTGGCCATCATGACGCTAGCAGTCACTTGTTCTTCGATCGAATATTCGCACTGATACCATGACATAGAATAGCCTAAAAAACTTGTTTTTTTATGTTGCCTCATTCTCTATCAGATCGAGTTGATAGATGATGGTGATCACAGATCCCTTATTCAGTATCCGTTAAAGGCCTACATCCCCCTCTTTTCATTGACGTCAGATAAAATCGCGTGTAGATAAAAATGTTGTATGTGTTAATGGTTAATGCCATTAGTGTGGATGTATAGGCAGTATTCAGTATCGGAATAAAACAATCTATGTTTTATCAAGTGGCGAGTAGCCCTAGTTTAGTAAAACGTCAGTGACGTAATGAAATATTAAATTATTTCTTCATGTATTCCAGATATAGGCCCTATCTAAAAGTGATATCACATCTAGTGATTTTTACAGGATGTGGTGGACAAGCTTATAAACATTATAATATCTATAAAATTGACGATTTTATTTAAGAAAAAAATCTGATAATTAATTTCAAAGTATTAATATGTGGTCATAATAATATTTTTTTAGCAAGTACAGCTATCAAAAATGAAAGTGACAGCACTCATGAATTGGTCGGCGTTATGCATCAACCGGCTAAGCGCCATTAAACAAATATACGTATTTTGATTTTAATTTGGCGCAACAAACATATGTCGATAGAAAGCAAAACCCGCATATACAAAACGATAGTTCGACCAGTTGTCGTATATGGGGCAGAAACTAGGGCTGTTACAACAAAAACTAAACAAATAATAAGCACATGCGAAATGAAAATCATAAGAACTATTCAGGGGAAAACATTATTTGATAAAATACACAACACAGAAATTAGGGATAAATGCCATATTCAAGATATAACCAAATTTATTATAGATAGACGAAAATATTGGAAGGGTCATATAGAAAGAATGGAAGACAACCGACTTGCAAAAAGAGCTAAAGAAGATAGACCAATGGACGGGAGAAGAACAAGAGGAAGACCAGCCAAGAGATGGATAGACAGTGAATGCACATCCAATACGTCTTCCTCCGAGGAGTGATTTTGGAAATAAACAGGATGAAAAATTCTACAAATTAAGTTTAAGAAGAAGACATATTTTGATGTCATTTGTTGCACTGGCTCATGAAGTAAGTGTAACTAACTAACTCACTGGCACTATCGAACCCATAGGTTCATGGTCGCGCGGATATAAGCTCTCCATACAACCCTATCCTGAGCTAATGTTTTCCAATCGTCCTCTGTATAGTCTACTTCCCTCAAATCATAGTTAATGTTATTCTCCCACCTCATTCTTGGTCTACCAACTGAACGTTTTTCCTCTGGTTATCCTACAAGAAGCTTCCATGCACATATTTCATTCCCCATTCGTTCCACATGTCCTGCTCATTGCAGTCTACGAGACTTAACTGTTCTCATTATATCTGGTTTCCTATAAAGACCATGTAATTCACTGTTATTCAGTCTTCTCAATTCACTTGTCTGTTCATCTCTCTTTGGTCCAAAATTTTCCTAAGAACTTTATTCTCAAATATTCGTAATCTCCTTTCCTCCTTAAAGTAAGAGTCCATGTTACTCATCCATATAATATAAATGGTTAGATAATAATTATAGTTTTTATATATATATATATATATATATATATATATATATATATTTTCAGTTTAACGTTTTTTGAAAGGAGTTGAGACGTCAAGAGTCTCTGTAATGCATAATAGCACGCATTTTCAGAATTGAGCCTATGTTTAATTTCTTTGTGCGTCTCATTTCTGTTTGTGATTATTATTTGTAGATATTTTAATTTCAGCCGCTTCCTCAAAATTTCCCTCATTTGTCATTAGCTATCCATTTCCATTATATAATGTATATTATCTATGTGTGGTCGTATATCTAGTTTTATTGATATTTACATCCAGTCCCAATTTCTTAGTGTTACTCAATAGTGTGTGCGTGTTGGCCTTTAGTATCTTCTCGCTATCGCCCAATAGTACTACATAATCAGCATAAACTACAGTAAGTGTACGCACACATTTAGCGCCAAATCTTTAAATACAGTCTTATTATTAAACAAAAATATAAACGATGATAGTCCTATGAGAGATTCTATGTTTTGGAACAATCGGCTATGAAACCAGATCTTTATAAATGGTAATCTGAATTTTGCATCATGCAGCTTAGCGCCAAATGTTCTCGCTCTTATATTATTGATTCATAACTTAGTATTGTTCGTTTGGCGCTACAATAAATAGTGAAGATTGTCAAGTCAGTGTGATTTTTTAATGTTATAATGACATCCAGAGCTCAGAAAATTTTAAATATGGTTTATAAGAACTGCCAGAAAATGGAAAGGCATCTTCTGTCTCACTGCAGGTATGTGAGAGTTTTATTTATTATGTGAATCGTATACTTTTCGTACATGAAGTCCATACACTCATATTTTATAAACATGAAGATATAAAAATCAGGCGCTTGTCAATTCAGATGTCATTGTAATAGGCAACGGAGCTAGGAAATTCACTGTTCATCAATTTAGAACATTCGTTCTCTTATTATGTTTTTTATGTGGAATGAAAAGTGTACACTTTAACCCTTAATGCCATTTTTTAGCGTGAGCACGGAACTACAACCTTCCCATTGACCCTTTCTGCCCTTTTAAATTGCCCAGACTCGGAGACACGAGGCTGGTGGGCCCCACAAGATCCTCGAAACCACATATTTTCAAACCTGTAGATTCACACCCAAAATATTTTCTCCCTAACGTGAGATGAGCTGAGGGCTGATATGAAATGAAATGAAATTTCATTAAAGGAAATCATATAGGGGAATGGATTGTGTTGGCGAGATTAATATATGGGAATCAGGAATACCCCGAGAGAACCCCGAAAAATCCCCGCAATTTAAAATGATCACGTGTGATCAGATACGTTTGTACAATTTAACTTATATAAATATGCAAGTCCAATAACTCAATAGCATTAATAGGCTGTTAGTTTATGCTGATGATGTATTATTGAGCGATAGCGAGGAGATACTAAAGGATAACACGCACACACTATGGAGTAACACTAAGAAATTGGGACTGGAAGAAAACATCAATAAAACTAAATATATGGTCACACATACAATTGAGTTATATAATGGAAATGAACAACAAATGACAAATGAGGGAAATTTTGAGGGAGTGCCTGATTTCAAATACCTAGAAACAATAATCACAAATAGGAATGAGATACTTCTTACTTACTTACTCACTGGCACTATCAAACCCGTAGGTTCATGGCCACCCGGACATAATCTTTCCATACATCCCTATCCTGAGCTAATGCTTTCCAATAATTTCCTGTATAATCTACTTTCCTCAATTCATTAGTGAATGTTATTCTCCCACTTCATTCTTGGTCTACCAACTGGACGTTTTCCCTCTGGCTTTCCTACTAGAAGCTTCCATGCACGTCTTTCATTCCCATTCGTGCCAAGTGTCCTGCCCATCGCAGTCTATGATACTTAACTGTTCTATTATATCTGGCTTCCTACAAAGACCATGTAATTCACTGTTATGCAGTCTTCTCCAATCACCTGTCTGTTCATCTCTCTTTGGTCCAAAAGCCTTCCTAAGTACATTATTCTCAAATACTCGTAATCTCCTTTCCAGCCTTAAAGTAAGAGTCCATGTTTCGCACCCATATAATATAACTGGTAGAATAATAGTTTTATATATTTTCAGTTTAACGTTTTTTTGAAAGCAGTTGGGACATCAAAAGTATCTGCAAAGCATAATAGCACGCATTTCCATAATTGAGTGTATGTTTAATTTCTTTGTGCATCTCATTCCTATTTGTGATTATTGTTCCTAGATATTTGAATTCACTCACTTCCTCAAAATTTCCCTCATTTGTCATTTAGCTGTCCATTTCCATATATAATGTATTTCTACGTGTGTTCATAGGGCCTATATTTAGTGTTGTAGTTACGGTAGCTAAATTAGGGCATAAAGGACCTTTGGACCATGGATTACTAGTGATCGGTAAGATCGTGTGATTTACCTACGGATTACGTTAGCCGAGCGGTATGGCTGATGACTTATAGAGGGTATTTGTGACAAATAAATAACTAATTACTAACCATCTATATTTAACAATTATAAGAACAATTAATTACAAAAAATAAAAACAATTAATTACAAATAAATAAAATACTCTAACTTATTCTAATACATATTCATGGGGGGAGGGAAAGAGAGAGAGGGTCACCCATATTACGTCATACTACTTGAATTTTATTTCTAACCCTTTCCATCTTGGTTTCATTTTAAAAGCCCCTACTTTAACCTATTAAGAATAACATGTGCAGACTTACCACAGCCCTGCTGAGAACTACGACCCTCCCGTTCAGTCAACTTTACGCTTATATCACTCCCACTCTGAGGGCCTAACTGTAATCTCTCTCTCTTCTTTCACCAAGATAGTAAGTTCATAGGCACAACGGTACATTTGTCCTGCTGTCTTTGAATGCGAAACCTTGACCTTCTCATCCTTAGGCTATATTAGTTTTGGATGTAACTGTATATGATTTGATATAGACCTAACTGTACTAGTCAAGTTAATCTGATTACATATTCTGTCTAATATGAACCTATAATATTACTAATATGAAACCTATAATATTATTACATTTAAAATAATTATAAAAAATATCTAGTCCTAAATATCCTAAATTATCCTATTTATAACATTTAGTTTTATTGATATTTACTTCCAGACCTAATTTCTAAGTGTTACTCAGAGTGTGTGCGTGTTGAATAGGAATCCCTGTAATGCATAACAGCACGCATTTTCAGAATTGAACTTTGTTTAATTTCTTTGTGTACCTCAATAGGAATGAGATACATAAAGAAATTAAACATAGACTCAATTCTGATAATGCTTTGCTATTATGGCATTACAGAGACTCTCGACGTCCCAACTCCTTCAAAAAACTTTAAACCAAAAATATATAAAACTGTTATTCTCCCAGTTATATTATATGGTTGCGAAACGTGGAAACAGATTATGAGTGTTTGGGAATAAATTTCTTTGGAAAATTGTTGGGCCAAAAAGAGATGAACAGATGGCGAATGGAGAAAAACAACATAATAAGCGATATATATAGGAAGCCAGATATAGCTAGAACAGGTGAGTCTCGTGGACTGCGATAGGCAGGACATGTGGGACGTATGGGGAATGAAAGCTTTTTGTATTAAAACCAGAGGGAAAACGCCCAGTTGGTAGACCAAGATTGAAGTGGGAGAATATAATGATCCATGATTTGAGGGAAGTAGATTGGAAAACATTAGCTCAGGATAGGGATGGTATGGAGAGCTTATGTCCGCGCGGCCATGAACCTATGGGTTCGATAGAGTCCGTGAGTTAGTTAGTTAGTTATTTAGTTAGTATATAAGTCCAATAATAATAATATTTCTATGAAAAATCACCGATTAAAGTGTTGCAGTAAGTTTTTGTAATATCCCCTGAGGATTATTAAATCGTATATTGCGATGTGGTTTTTTTACAGAATCGAGAAAAAATGTTTAAAACCGAGCGACAGCGAGTGATAAAATGGCGGCAAGTACGTACTTATTGATTTATATTATTTCAAATAAATTTTCAATTCGTTTTAAAATGCAGTTCTTTGTTTCGTCTAATGTATTTATTAACACTAACTTTTGGATTTTCTTGTATATACAATTGTAGTAGTATACATATAGGGCGTGGTTTTACTTCCCACACGCAGTTTGTAATATGTAATATTACAGTATAGTTATTTAGATTCTAACCCCGAAATGTAGGAATTTGAACTTTCAATCGTGGTCGCTGTTGCTGTAAGTACGACAGAACGCACTATCGCGCAAAAAAGCAAATTCCTTTCAGTAGATCGTGAGAAAATATACACGTTATAAGCAGATTTTAACATAATCGATATAAATATTCTGGATACTTACTTACTCACTGGCACTATCGAACCCACGGACATAAGCTCTCCATACATCCCAATCCTGAGCTAATGCTTTCCTGTATAATCTACTTCCCTCAAATCATAGTTAATATTTTTCTACCACCTCATTTTGGTCTACCAAACTGGGCGTTTTCCTGTGGCTTTCCTACACGAAGCTTCAATACAAGTCTTTCATTCCCCATACGTGCAACACATGTCCTGCCCATCGCAGTCTACGAGACTTAACTGCTCTTATTATATTTGGTTTCCTATATAAGACCATGTAGTTCATTTGTTATGTAGTTTCTTCTCCATTCACATGGTCTGTTCATCTTCTCTTTGGTCCAAACATTTTCCTAAGTACTTTATTCTCAAATACTTGTAATCTCCTTTTTTCCCTTAAAGTAAGAGTCCATGGTTCGCATCCATATGATATAACTGGTAGAATAATAGTTTTATATATTTTCAGTTTAACGTTTTTTGAAATGAGTTGGGACATTAAAAGGGTCTCTGCAATGCATAATAGCACGTATTTCCAGAATTGAGCCTATGTTTAATTTCTTTGTACATTTCATTCCTATTTGTGATTATTGTTCCTAGGTATTTGAATTCAGCCACTTCCTCAAAATTTCCCTCAATTGTCATTAGCTGTCCATTTCCATTTTATAATGATTTCTACGTGTGACCATATACTTTTTGAGTAAAATATTTTTGGCCTGCGGCCTTAATGTATGAACTTCATTGACTGCAGTACCTGCTACTGAACTTCATGTGTAGCATTACAATGTCAGGTTGCTTATGCTCGTGTTGGGTATTAAGGTCATTTGTATGGAAAATGGAACACACGCTAGTGCCGTGCCCCAGATGTTCCAAGGGATGCATCGATGCCACTTTGATCAAACTGATTGTTAACAAGTATTTGAAATCACCTTATCACGTATCTCCATACCCAGTTATCTCTTGGACAGTCTTTGAAAAAAAATGATGGAGCAACTCTTGATGGTGGAAAGTGTAAAGTTTTGAAGAGCGATTCACACTAGTAAGTTGTTACGTGTGTTGTCTCCTTTAAGGTGAAAATCCGGCGGCGTACAATTTCTCTTCATGCGGTAGTTTGTTCGTTCGCTTCATAGAACTGTCAGTTATGGCCTGAGTCTACACGTAACGTTTTGTCGTCAGACTGGGCAATGATCAAATAAGCTGACACAAAAATCGTGCGGCGACCACTACTCAACCTTGTACTCATCTTTGGACATCCGCCCTTCTTGCCTTGTATATAAAATCTCCAGCCATCTTTTGCAAGTTTGTCAAACTTCATGCATTTCATGCCAAAACGTTCAATTTGCCGTACAGACAGTAACGTTTTGGTTTGATCATGCAAGACTGACGAACAAAATGTTACGTGTGGACCAGGCCTAAGAAGCACTTATGTCTGTACGGCCATCAAGCTACGGGTTAACAGAGCCAGTGAGTTGGTTAGTTCGAGCTGGATTCTCTTCTCAGGGGTCGGAAGTTAGTATATAGGAAACGCTTGATAAAAAATTGTTTATTACACGCTTTATATTAGCTTGATCTGTATCTATGTAACGGAATCTTTCAACACGATTTTCACCCACTTAAAAACATTGGATCGACTTGAAACATTGTATACTTGTAAAGGACCAATGACAATACAATAATTTCATAAATTAATATATAATATATTATAGGTTGCGGACTTATCGACTTTCTTGTTCAACTTTGTAAGAATTTAATATTGTATCCTCTGCTAGCTCAGTTGGTAGAGTGTTGGACTGTAGTGGTATATAATTTTCAGTAATCCATAGGTCGCTGGTTCAAATCCAGACCGGGCGATTTCCTTTAGAGTATTACCTTCAGCTGTCCCGCGCCGTAGCCGAGCGGTTAAGGTAGGAAGCCTTGGCGCAGAGCTACGGGACTTGCGCTGGTTCGAGTCTCCATGGGGGAAGAAATTTTCTCATGGTATTTCGGCCAGTATGGGACCGGTGCCCACCCAGCATCGTGAGGCAATTGGGTAGCTACAATAAGTAGCGGCTCCAGGTTGAGGAACCAGCTATAACGGCTGGGGGACTCGACATGTTAACCACATGTCACCCCTACACTGGCTGGTTGATCATCTACCTCTGTGATTGACACATGTGGATGTGAAGGGCCAGCAGCCGGCTGGTAAAAGGGCAACCGCTGAAAAGTGGAAAGACCCTCAATCGGATCGGAAAAATCAGTGACTCATACTGATAATAGTACTGATACAGAGGAGGAGTTATAGACGGATATGATGCATTTTTAATCTTATTCTGTAAAATATTGTGCGGGCCGCTTAGTACGGGATCGTCTTTTGTTTCTGTTGCTTCTATTAGCGTAGATCTGATTACCTCCAAGGTTATTAATCACAAAACTACTTGCCCCGGGCCCATAGAAGGCAAGGGTTGATTCATCTTTCTTTCCTAGGCGTATTAACATAAATCAATAATAGTTCTCCAACCCACAGAGTGACTAAAAATAATTGTTTTCACTATGATCATCAATCAGGAAAGCTAGACAGAAAAATAAAGGGAGTTGGAAATGATCTCCTCACTGAGTGAGTTTCCATATAGGATTATACCAAACAGCTACGTGCACATAAATCAGTTTGAACATTAACTATAAAAATGATATTTAATGTAAACAAGTAGTCTGAAGTAAAAACAAAATCAAGATAAACATTTGATCATTCAAAAAAAGACTATAAATAAATAAATGATAATACTTTTACAAGAACAAAAACCACACCATACCTCACACTACACTCATGCTAGCGTCCAAGCCAGGGTGGCTTCTTCCCTGGTCTTCAGGACCAACTAAAACTACGCCGCTCTCGGCTTCAGACGACCTTGTCGACTTAAAAGTCCGATCCCATCTCGGAATGGATAGATGAATGAATGATAACGTTCTGGCTGTGCATAACGTATTTGAAGGTTCCGAGGTAGAGGGGAGATGCGCCGTAGGAAACAGGCGCACCAGGAGAGGTAAAGAGGGAGAGTGGGGGTAGATGCAAAGAGAAAGGAATATTGGCATAGTTCATGAATCTTACAGTCTAGGGAGGATAACGACGCTGCAGTAATGAGCCGAAAAAACGCAGTTTCGGTTCAATATTAATGACAGTTTTTGTAAACTTACATATTGTAATTTACCCAAAAAAATTATGAGAAGGATACGATTAACTGTAACTGTTTATCTATATTAAAATATTCAAAAATATAATAATGTTATATAATAATAATAATTTTAAAAAATATATATAATTATATTCGTGCCTAGACACTAAAAAATCGTAATCAATTAAATTTTCATGGGATTCCGGTTAATGACATTCAATTAAACTAAAAAATAAAAAAAATAGTTTAAAAAAAAACTAAAACAATACGCTTTTATTAGAAAACCGAACTAAAAATGAAAAATAATTTTAATTTCCAACACGCTGGGATAAAATTAAAGTGGTCAACAAAAAAATCGTCTCCAACACATCTAAGAATAAAACTAGAATTATCTACAAACAATAATTTACCATCAAAAGCGTGGGGTGCTTTTTTATGCTTTTTACGTTTTCTTCTTAGGGACTTTACTTTTACCAATATCTGTTTATCATAAGTAATTCCACGAGTGATTTCCAAATTATCGATAAATTCACAACTCACGAAGTGAGGAGTGAATTTTATCTAGAGAAATTTGGAAATCAAGAGTTGACATTTGTTAGGACTATGTAACGAATAAAATTAAGCTGTATACTCACAAATTATTATTTAACTATAGTTATTTTAAACTATTTATATATTTAATGTAAACGGCGATGTTTGAGAACAAATGAGACACGATTGGTACGCATCATTTGCTTCTTTTGTTCCATCACTGCAACCAGATCATAAAAAGATCGCAATGTTGTAAGAATGCACCCTAGTGGAGAGAATTTATAACACCACCGTTATAGGTATTAATTAATTTCATGATGTCCTATGATTTGTAAATATGTCAATTATATTTTTCTGCGTCATTTCCTGAAAAATAACTCGTTTAAGAAAGTGCAAACAGTGTTTTTTTGTGGTATAATCCAATTGTTACAAATGTTTTTATATTATCTCTCGTATGCGCTACGTGTTGACATTCATGCACTATATATACAATCTGGTAGCCGTATTTCTAGGAGAGTCAGTCATTGCAAAATAATGCTATGACCTATTCAGAATGTTTAAAAAGGAAGTGCTTTCTTTATTATGATAAAACTTTAGTTTGGTAAATTTTAGGCGAAACACGACAGTGATTGGTTGTAAATAAAAAATCATTGAAATGTGATTGGTCATTGACTCCCATTTGGGAGAGTTGAGTAATAAATAGTCATCAAAAGAGCACCCCACGCTTTTGATGGTAAAATTATTTTTTTTTTAGTAGATAACTCTAGTTTTATTCTCGATGTGTTGGAGATGATTTTTTTTGTTTGACCACTTTAATTTTATCCCAAGCATTTCGAAATTAAAGTTATTTTGTTTTTTTTTAGTTCGGTTTTCTAATAAAGCGTGTTGTTTTAGTTTTTTTAAAACTATTATTTTTTAATTTCCAATAACAAATTAGCTTACTTCCATTATTATGAGAGTATAAAGTATACTCTCAGTGGCGATGTATTCAAATGAGGCTGGGGTCCTGAAGGAAAAAGCAAAAGTAAAATTCAGGCAGCGCAAATGAACAACATACGGGCGGTGAAAGGTTGTACAAGAGAAGAAAAATATTAGAAATAAGAATATTAGAGAGGAACTAAAATTTCAAACCACTTCAACAAATTGAAGAACCCAGGAAAAATTGTGATAGAACGTCTGCAAAGAATGAACTGAGGATAGGATACCCAAGAGGACACTGACGTATAATCCTGTAGGATGAAGATTCGGTAGGAAGACCAAGAAAAGCTCTGGGCTGAATATATGTGAGAACAGAACAGGCAAATACCTAATCCGTGAAAGGATGATGATGATAAGGTTATTCAGAATTTATTTTTAAAGTGTAATAGAAATATTTAGAATTCTGACAATGAATTAAAAAAATTAAAGCATTATTATTTTTTAAAATCTCTTTATTTAGTAAAATATTTTTATTACTATTAAGAGATTTTTTATTTGACATAACTAACAATTAAATATTTAGATTTTTATTTAAAGTTATATTGTCGTATAAAAATAACTTCAAAATTCAAAATTATTTTTAACTTTACTTTATTATTTAGGTAATATATCCTATCTTCAATTCCACCTTTTTAGTCCAAAAGCATTCAAGACTGAAAGTGTATAAAACACTGGCTCTTCCGACTCTTTTGTATGGTAGCGAAGTATGGACGTTGACAACAGAAGGATATACAGAGACTTAGATCTGCTGAAAATGAGATATCTTCGGAGGATTGCAGGATACACACTATTAAATCACAAAAAAAATGAAGACATCTTTAGAAGAATTACACATGGAATCTTTAGAAAACCAAATTTCTGATTATAAGTCCAGATGGATACAACATGTTCCGCGAATGGAAGATCACAGAATACCTAAACTAATGTTAAGATGATCAACCTGCAGGAACGAAGAAGACCAGGACGTCCACTCAAAAGACTTCTGGATGGTGTTTCTCTTTAGGCCGAAACAGGTCAACAAATGACTTAAATTCGTGAATGTACTTACTAGATGATGATGATTTTCTATTCCGTGCTCAAGGTTTGTCATTTCGACATTTTTGGTTTCTCTCCTGGCATTGACGTAATTGTAACCCACTTCTGAAGGTGCGGCACCCTAGAAGGCGGAGTTACGTTACCCCGATGGTATAAATATGGATGATAAATGATAAAGCGCCACGAGAGTTCTTAACCTAAATTCCAGATCATGGACACTACTTTACTTACTTATTTACTGGCACTATCGAACCCGTAGGTTCATGGCTGCGGCGGACATAAGCTCTCTATACATCCTTATTCTGAGCTAATGTTTTTCCAATCATTCCCTGCTTAATCTACTTCCCTCAAATCATAGTTAATTGTTCTTCTCCCACCTCATTCTTGGTCTACCAACTGGGCGTTTTCCTTCTGGCTTTCCTACAAGAAGCTTCCATGCAAGTCTTTCATTCCCATACGTGCAACAGATCATGGACAACCACATGAATATTTGATTCCCTTTAAGGAAAAATTCCTATGGTTTGACCGGGAATCGAACCCGGCACCTCATGAACAGTAGTCAGAAACGCTGAGCATTAGCCCTTGAAGCTGTTCTTAAATCCTGCTTTATATCTTAAACATTTCTTTCATTTTAGAATAAAATTTATAGTCGAACGAGAGAGATAATTCAGCTGGTATATTGAAGCTCTTTTTGTATAGGTGACATGATCACTTTGATTTATGAGGGCAATTAGTGAGTTTCAGGAAAATATTAGTATACATATGTCATTTCAGTCATGTGACAGTGCAGATGTCCATAATGATACCGAAAATAATCAGTAAACGTCATAAACTGAGGAAGAGTTGAAATGGGAAAGTTAAAATAAAATTCAATTTCTATTTCATCACTTTTATTTATTTAGCACTAAAATAAATGAAACAATGCTAGCAATACCCAGAGGATTGGCTTAAACAGTAATGTTTCTGTCTTATATTGGGAGGTCTCGAGTTCAAATTTTAAGACGATCAAATCTGACTGACATTTTTTTCGTAGTTTAATCCAAATGCTAAACTATATTTTGGCTTGTAATTCCAGTAGCATGCATTTCGTAGATTTGCAGCGTCGTGAAGAAAAATCTTGGATAGCAATTAGATTAAAACTTTTTCGCGCTTACACCCGGTCGTCAAGACAAATGTTCGATTACAATTGGACGATGTTATGCATGAACCGGCTAAGCGTCATTATATATTTTGATGTCATCTGTTGCACTGGTTCATGAGTTAAGTTTCTTGTTCTACTGCTACTGAAAGAAAACTCGCAGTTTCGAGTAATATGTTTTTTATTTCAACAATCTTTACCAGTTGTACATTGTATCAAGACTAACTCTCGGCCGTCCAGCCGTTATAATTTATATCTTTCATACAGCATACCATTTACATCATACATACAACATCACTAATTAGATACGTCATGGGAGATTAAAGGTCAGAGAGGAGAGAATGGAAAGAACTAGAAATTGTAGAGTGCAAAGGGCATTGTATACTCATTACAGACCAAAAGATCTGGAGACGGTAGAGTACAAAGTGTGATTGTATATTCATTACAGAGTAAATAGTAGAATCAGAACCAATCAGAAGCCAGTATGGTGACGTCGATACAAACAGCTGCGACTCACGTGACGTCAGCACTAGTATAAATAAGAGCGTCCAGCTTTCTGCTGTTCATTCGCAGTCAAGTCTACGACAGAGAAACAACAGCTGGAAGCGCTCGCCACTGAAGATGCCCTCCGCAGTTGAGGGAGAAACGTCTGGAAGAAACGCCAGTTATAGACCACGGCCACATAGCCCGGAATCTTTTATTACCATGATTACCGTACGTGAAAGCCTGCATTCCACTATTAAATAGTAGAATACCAAATATCATGTTTATTAAATAATAGAAACCACACGATATGTCTATTTACTATATCAAAGACCAAGTTGATAAGATATGAAATTATATTTCTTACTTGAAAACTTGGAAAGAAATATAAATTAAATTTCTTAAAGCAAAGCAATTAGGAATTAGGGTTTTCTTTATTAATAATTAAATTTAAATTAATATGATGAATTATTTATTCCGATTGAGGGTCTTTCCACTTTTCAGCGGTTGCCCTTTTACCAGCCGGCTGCTGGCCCTTCACATCCACATGTGTCAATCACAAGGTAGATGATCAACAGCCAGTGTAGGGGTGACATGTGGTTAGCATGTCGAGTCCCCCAGCCGTTATAGCTGGTTCCTCAACCTGGAGTCGCTACTTATTGTAGCTACCCAATTGCCTCACGATGCTGGGTGGGCACCGGTCCCATACTGGCCGAAATACCATGAGAAAATTTCTTTCCCCCATGGAGACTCGAACCAGCGCAAGTCCCATAGCTCTGCGCCAAGGCTTCCTACCTTAACCGCTCGGCTACGGCGCGGGACTGAATTATTTATAAATTGTATATATATATTAGATTCTTATAGAAAGATACATTTTTAGAATTTATAAGAATCGAATCCCAGACTCTTGGATGAGAGATCAGGATATGGCTGAGGAACAGGAATGCTAGGTTCCGCCTCGGGACGTGCTAGGGAACATAACTCATGAAGTAAGTGTAAGCACATTTTTAGCGCCAAATCTTTAAATATTAATAAAGAAAAATGTAAACGCCATCAGTCCTATCAGAGATTCTATGTTTTGTAACAAACGGCTAGGAAACAGATCTTAATAAATGCTAGTCTCTAAGTTTTGCATCATGCAGCTAAGCGCCAAATGTTTCCTCTCTTAGATTGTTTTAGATATTCAGTATTGTTAGTTTGGCGATACAATAATTGATTAGTCAAAATTGACTTAAATGTTGAACTATGTTTCCTCGAAACTTATATAATGCCGCATAGCCGGTTAATGCATAATGCCGTCCAATTGAAGGGTTCAGGGAAAGAACCAAGTAAGCAATTTCTTGTAGAAACAGAGTTTGAAGTGAAATTAGATTTTCCATGGAAAACACTGTAATTTAGAAATACGAAACAGTGAAAGGTACATATTAGTAAGTTGTTTATTTACCTTCACAGTTTGGCAATCTGTTAAGGAAGTATGGATGTTGTACAAATAAATTTGGGGGACAACAGCGTAGTGGTTTAGGCACTAGGCTACAAGCCGGAAGTTGAGGGTTTTTAAACTGACCCAAACCTTCTGACGGCACTATGGACCTGTGGTCGACTCAGCCTCTAACGAAAATGAGTACCACACGCTTGTTCTGGGGTAAAGGCGGCCGTTATGCAGGGCTGACAACCCGGCTGGCATCAAGTGCCGATTGTCCAGAAAAAGTGGGAGCCTTAACTTCCTACTATCCCAAGGGCCTCCTGAGGCCTGTAGTGGGATCACTTTACTTTACAAGTAAATTTACTTTTTCTGGGTTAAAAGGAAAAAGTGACTTATCTGGTACGTTCGTACCCATCAATTATTTAAACACTTTTTTTTTTCGCGACAGTGAGTTTCATCGTACTTACAGCAATGACATATCCCCCGCGAATAAGGGGCTTTTTCTGTAATTGAGGTGAGTGAAATAATAAAAAATAAACAATATTGATTACAATAGTTTAGTTGTGTTCATTAATTTACTTATTTCAACCCTCAGGGGTCCTCATCTAGGGGATATGTGGATGGCGACCACAAGGTGCCCAAGCTGAGCACAAACATTTCTTCCACTTACTTGTGTTTTGCACTCTTTTAACTTTACTATCTAACCTCTCTTGGTTACTCTTTTTTTTTTTCGACCCCGACGCTATTAGGGCATCCGAGGGCTAGGGAGTCTTTCCTTTCTTCCATTTCTTCTTTCCTTTATTTTCTTTTCTTCTCCAGAAAAGCCTGACCAGAGGCTATAAGATGGCAGCCCCATCACTGGTCTTGCCTTCCTTTGGTCGGCAACCAATCGAAGGGACTATTATTATGCTTTCAAGTCTTATACGAGAATTTCCCGCAAACGCTGGAGGGAAAATTTTCTATAGGATCGTAACAGGCCTTGGCCTGATACTTGGAAGGAAGAAGAAGAAGAACTTATAAGATTACAATATGTCTTCTAATACAATTTTGCTACCAACTTGATAAAAGACTTCTTCTTACAAGGATTAAAAATTATTGGTTCGTTCCAGCTCCAAGTATCATAGCTGCTGTTTGCATCCCTTTCGTGGGCGTCTCCGATCTCTTTTTTCTCTCCTCGGTTCATAGTTCAGAGTTTTCCAAAGCAATATGTTGGTACCCATTCTGCAGAATGTTCATATTATTTTCTCCTATATTCTTCTATTTTATCTGTCACACTGAATAGTTGTAGTTCTTTATGAATATCTTCACGTCATTTTTAAGCCATTAAAGTATATCCTGCCACAAATCGTAAACGTTTTATTTCTGCGGCTTCTGTCCTTTTATAAAGGATTTAATTAATAATTTAATAAGGCATTAATTTTTTAATCTTCATTCAATTTTTTTGTACGAGAAAACTTATATTTTATAGCAACAATTATAGAACTACGAATATTACACTACTCAACATGATTTTTATCTCATAAGTACCAATAGTTGTACTTTATTGCAAGGAAGTAACACAATGAGGTTTATTTTAGATAATATGAGGTGAGTGGTGCATAACAGTTTTTTATCATGTTTTCAAATGTTTATTCGGAATTTCTCCAATACCCATAGTTTTTTATTTCAATTTCAATTAATGGATTAAATAATTATATTTTAATAAACGTTTTTTTCGTCCATTTGTCCATTGTAAAATAAAACCAAATGACCTAACTCAGGAGATTTCAGCTATGGAAAAGAGATATCAAGGCAAATGGAATCCTAATATGCTGGCCGATTATTGTTGGACCATCAACAGGGATGCTCCATACGCGAAATATAACAGAAAATCGTCATTTCTTAGTTTTTAGGTGGGTCCGAATGTTTGAATATTGTGTAGTTACGAATGTAGAAAATATTAAAGTGTTTGAAATTATAAGTTCCCGTCTCTCGGAAACCTTGCGTGATGGAGAAAAACCGATATCATATTTGAGTTCAGGAGAAACAATACTAACAGAATCACATATTTGTCTTTCTGAAACAAAAAAAAGTTTATTTTTTGTTGCTCAGTGTTATTTTGCTGTATATTACGACCGCTTCTTAAGTTTTTGGATTATATAAAACAGTTTGATTCCTTAGAACAGAAGATATAGCCTAAAGCCGTCTACTAACATGTTTTCGAGTCTAATCAAAAACTCATTTCCCGTCTATCCATCAACGAATTCCAGTCCATTTATTTTAGTTATTTTTTAGGTTTCATTCATTTCCTGTTTGTTTCTGAGTACAAAGAGATTTTAAAGGCTTCCTTATTGTTCTTATTCTTGATATCATATTTAACTTTACCTTTCTAAATGATTTTATACAACTCCATGACGCGAAATATATAGAAGGTCCCTGGCCTCACATCCACATGTATTAACACAAAGGTAGACGACGATTATTCAGCCAGTGTAGGAATACATATGGTAAATATGTCGGATTACTCAGCCGTTACAGCTGATTTTCTCAAAGTGGAGCCGCTTCTTATTGTAGCTATCCAAATTCCTTGCTATTTTGCGTAGGCACAGGTTCCATACTGGCCGAAATTACATAATAAATGTTCTTCCCCCATGTGGACTAAAATCAGCGCTGGCCTCGTAGCTCTCACCAAGGCACCTTACCTTAAACTAGCGTGAAATATTTTCAATGTGCTATAGAACAACAGTGCGCATGCGCCAGAGTTTATAGAGCCAGCGATAACCCACAATCGAACCACATATCGATTGTCATCCTCGATTACTATCAGTCGCTATGGAATTTAAATGGCCAATATTTGCAATATAGCCCCAAATCTATGTTAAAAAGATAATTATATAAATCTCTCTATCTGGGATGAAAAGGATATCCCTGAAAAAGTTACTAGTTATAATAAAAGTTTAGGAATTATTAATCAAGTTATGAAACCATCCCTTGTACAAAAAAACACCAGATTACGTTTATATAACACTTTGGCTAGAGCAGTGTTGACCTATGGTAGTGAAGCATGGACACTAAGAAAACAACATGAAAGCAGAATAACGGCTTGTGAAATGAGATTCATGCGCAGAACAGCGGGTTACACCAGATGGGATCGGAAAAGGAACACCGATGTCTTAAAAGAATTGAAAACTACGCCAATTTTGGAATATTAAACAGTACCAACTAAATTGGAAACACCATCTTGAAAGAATGAGTTCAAATCGGATCCCCAAAGCTGTTTATAATTATATACCAAGAGGACGAAGATCACTGGGCCGTCCTATGAAACGCTGGAGGGAAAATTTTCTATAGGATCGTAACAGGCCTTGGCCTAATACTTGGAAGGAAGAAGAAGAAGATAAATAATACTAAAATTACCAAACGTTTATTAAAAATGGCTGTGCACTTACTTATCACTCCCAAACGCTGATCCAACCAGTGATAACCCAAAACAGCGATAGAAAAATCATAGACTAAGTAATATACTCTGTGGAAAAAATAGCAGTTAACATCGCAATATTGTCTAACAGTGTCATAATATTGTGATTTGCGTATTTAAATAAATACTTCAAAATTGTCTAATAATGTTATAAAATTGTTCCAAAAAGTTTAAAATATTAAATAATGTTAGTAAATCCAGAAGAAGGGCTATAGTTTACAACAATATAACTGAAAAATCAAGCGCTAGTAGTAGTGCAGTTGAGCCATCCGCTCGACTATGACGCGGAATAAAAAATATTATTTTATAACTGGTATAAACAAAAATAACTTGAAATAAGACGTTTCTATAGCATATCTTGATATAAAAGTAAAGTAAAAGTAAAGTGATCCCACAACAGGCCCGGAGGCCCTTGGGGTAGTAGGAGGTTAAGGTTCCCACTTTTTCTAGACAATCGGCACTTTATGTCAGCCGGGTTGTCAGCCCTGCGTGACGGCCGCCTTTACCCCCAGAACAAGCGTCTGGTACTCATTTCCGTTAGAGGCTGAGTCGACCCCAGGGCCATAGTGCCGCCAGAGGGTTTGGGTCAGTTTAAAAATCCTGACCCCAACGGGACTTGAACCCTCGACCCTCCGGCTTGTAGCTCAGTGCCTTAACCACTACACTACGGCGTATAACGTTAATAAAAAATTATCTGGAGGACTGGAATAATAAATATACTGATACATATACATACATAGTGTTCTGCCCAAGAGCAGGTCTTTCACTGCAAACTCAGCATTCTCCACTCTTTCCTTAACTCAGCCTTCCTTTTTGTATCCTCATACAAACCATTTATTTTAATATTGTCTATCATCACTGTTAAGTATCGTAGACTGCGATGGGCAGGACATGGGACACGAATGGGGAATGAAAGAGGTGCATGGAAGTTTCTTGTAGGAAAACCAGAAGGAAAACTCCTAATTGGTAGACCAAGAATGAGGTGGGAGAATAACATCCATGATTTGAGAGAATTATATTATATAGGGAATGATTGGGAAATATTAGCTCAGAATAGGGATGTGTGGAGAGCTTCATGTCCGCGCGGCCATGAACTTACGGATTTGATAGAGCATGTGAGTTAGTTAGTTACATATTAGCTGCTCTCTAAATATTGGGTATTTGCTTGCAGGTCACTCTGCATAAAGTAGCCAATGAGCGATTTAAGTATGAATATCGGAATTTTCATAAGAAGTTGATAATTTATAATAATCCATCTTTACAAGAACAAATATAGACCTTTAGGTAAAGTTATGTAACATGGTCGTGACTTTGGGAAAACTTAGAGCGGTTTAAAACGCTCCAGGAATTTAGTCTGAAAGTGTTGTCATCAGTTGACATTTTAAGTAGTCTTTCCGCCACGCTTACTTATTTCTGACAGATAAGTAGACTTAGTGTTTTAATTTTGTTGACAGCGAAATTAATCGCCAGGTTATTTGAGGAAAATGTGTGCTGTCTGTCACGAAACTAAAGTACAGGGTGTCCACAAAGTCCTCCTACCAAAACAATGTAACTTAGCTCATAAACTATTTGAGATAGAGACATGCGGTTTTTTGCAACGTATTCTACATCTCTCAAAGTGTTGTTTACATTTGTTGCAGGTTGTGATTTAAACGGCAATGACGACGCCACAGAAATATACTCAATATGTATGGTCGTATGCTGAGTCTGGTAAATCACCAGTAACTGTTCAGCGAAATTTCCATCGGTAATATGGAAGAGATTCTCCATCCAAATAATCCATAATTAGAATGGCCGAGAAATTTGTAGTGACTGACAGTGTAATGGGCTTGCCACGTAGTGGACGACAAGGTGTGAGCCAAGAAACTATCGACAGTGTGCAACTTGCATTTTAACGCTGCCCCCAACAATCGGTTCGTCATGCTTCACGGGAACTAGATTTACCAAAATCAACTATTCATATAGTCCTCCATAAGCGGCTATATCTTCAGGCCTATAAAGTGCAAATTACGCAAACGTTGCTGCCAAATGACTTCCCTCTGCATGCTGAATGTGCTAATTCCATACTGAATGCATTTGTCGAAGCCAATGAGTACCTGCAGAGGGTGATGTTCTCTAATGAAGCTACTTTCTTTGTGTCTGGACATGTTAACCGCCATAACATTCGGATATGGGATACTGGTGATTTACCAGACTCAGCATACCATCATACACATTGGGTCTTTTCCTGTGGTGTCGTCAATGTCGTTTAAATAACAATTTGCAACAAATATAAACAAAACTTTGAGAGATGAAGAATATGGTGCAAAAAACTGCATTTCGCTGTCTCAAATAGTTTACGAGCTAAGTTACATTGTTTTGGTAGCAGGACTTTATGGACGCTCTGTAAGATCCTATGCCTTGAGACGTAACGACTGTGCCAATGATGTTGAATGGAAGGATGATCATATTTTATATAGTAAGAGAATAGCTGAAGATCAGCTGGAGTTACTTGATTGTTTAAAACTGGAGCAAGGTACGGGAATTTTACTTAAGGAAATTAAGAATCCATGATATTTTTATCGACAACTAGCGGATCCGTTAGACGTTGCCCTGCCCGAACTTTCAATACTCGAGTCATGGTCGGACGATAAAAATAGAAGTTACTTTTTATCATAAAATTCACTAATTTATAATTTCGCAAGAAAACTCTTCACTGTCATCTGTTGTGGCTCAAGAAGCGTGAATTATGACATCACATTGTTGTCGCGCGGAATAAGTCAGTATTTCAGTTGACTACACATCTGACATTAAAAAAAAATCATGTAATCCTACCGCAGCGCCATCTACCGAGTTTAGTTGTGTGTCTAAACCACTCAGGGACACACTCAAACACAAATAATTGTTTTATTAAAATCGGTCCAATCGTTTAGGCAGTTCTTAATTTAAATAAACCTCCACTTCTAATTGTCAGATTTCGCTCATTTTTATTTTAACCCTTAAATTGGCAAAACATATATTTCTTCTGTTAGTTATTTGAATGTGGCGGACCGCAGTGAAAACGGAATCTTGTATATCTGATATTATTCGGTATATTGTATAATTAGACGGACATTTAAGTGGTTTCTTTTTGTTCCTTTTCTTCTGATTTACTTGAAATATTAAATTAACTGAACCAAGTACTGTATCCAAAAGGATACATTACGAAATTAAGGGTTAATGTGATATACTGAGTTTCGTTCTGAAACATCGAAAAATGTGACTGCTAGAGCGATTTTTTAATTTTCAGTTCAGGTGAACTCGTACGCCTAATAGTTTAGATGGCCCAATTGTGAATCTAAACTATCGAGGGACCCAATCAGACACACACAAAATAAATCGTCAAAATCGATCCAGTTGTGACAAACACACGTTCCGAAGAATTGTATTGTATTGTATTGTATTGTAAGCCCATGTTTTCCCTTTCCAGAGATTTAGGCGCTCTCCCCCTACAGCTAATACCCGACGTGCGCTGCTACGCCTAAATAAATTAAATATTGAGGGTTAATTAATTATATGGTATGCACTGCGACGAACCTAACATGGCGGTTGCTAGCTTAATTTTTAATTTCAATTTCAGGTAAACCCCCACTTCTAGCGATCGGTTTTAGCTGAGTTTTGTATAATACATACCTCGGCTATTTTAATGGGGTTTCCGAGTTTTGTTGTGAAAGATCGAAAATTGCGATCGCTAGAGCGATTTTTGAATTTTCGTTTCAGGTGAACTTCTACATATAATGGTTTTGTAACCTAATAGATAATGGCTAAACACTCGCCGCTTCTAAAACTCTGTGTATACAAATTTTCACGAAGATCGGTTAAACGGTTTAGAAGTATATAACGGACAAACATATTAACATTCGTTTTTATATAGGCCTATTAGATTGTCAGTCTTCGTCGTCATTGTGATTGTGGCTGTGATGGTGATTGTAGTTGCGATTGTTGTTAGAGTTGTAATTGTTAGTATTTTTAACCCTTAAATTGGTAAAACACTGGACTGGACTGGATAAGGCGAAGTCTAGCTTCACCCAGTGTGCTGCGTATGTTAGAACCCACTAGGGCTCTTTGGCAGCTAAGTTAATAGTGGCTATCATTACGGGGTTATAGTTCACTTAACCCGAGCCTATTTGGCGGCGCTAGCGTTTGTGTGCAAATGGTGATGAAATTTGGACAGAGATAGGGATGTGATGACCTGAAGCAGGACATCAGAAACCACATTGCTTTCAAGCCGAGAGTCGGAAATCCAGCATTGTGGAATGAGCCACACTACTCCAGGTGAGAGCACATCGCCAAATCTCTGGCTGGATTTAATGAGGAGTAAATCGGATGAATATGTTTCTATGTACAGCACGCCACTGGGGCAAGCGTCCAATACTGCGTACCATAAAATTTGTATGCAAAGATGTAAATTTGTGCATTCTTGCTTACATTTTCAGTTATCATGGCATCAATATGGGGAAGTTGCGCTACGTTGTGTAGGTCTGTCATCCTTGTGAAACGCGGTGCTTGAAAAATTATTTTCAAACACTTATTCTGTATAATTTGTATTCTTCGTTTATGCTGTTTTTGCGAGGATGCTCCAGGCCTCACATCCGTACAGTAGCATGCTGCGGATCACGCTTTTATACAGTAAAAGCTTGATCTTACGTGACAATGTATTCGACCTGAAAAATGGGTATAAAATTGCAATTGCTGCATTTGCTTTATGTTGTAGATGTCGAATATGAATTTTGAACGTAAGCTTGGGGTCCAGATGGACCCCAAGATACTTCACTGAAGGTTCTAGGCGAAGATTTTGAGTTCCCAAGGTTAGTTGGATGGGTGACCGTCTTGGTTGATTTAGTGAAAAGGATCGCCTGGGTTTTTGTCGTATTTATCTTTATGTTCCATAACTAGAACCAAATATAGATACGGTTGAGAGCGGTTTGGAATACATGGATTCGATTAGGAAGAGATTTGAAGGTAGTCTGGTAAAAGAAAACAGGTATCATCGGCGAATGATGCGGTATGGATGTAGGGGATAATAGGAAGGTCTGATACGTATAACGTATACAGTATGGGTGAAATTGGTAAAACACAAATTTGTTCTGTTAGTTATTTGAATGTTGCGGACCGCAGAGAAAACGGAATCTTGTGTAACTGTTATTATTAGGTATGTTGTATAATTAGACACATATTTAAGTGGTTTATTTTGTTCGTTTTCATGTGATTTATTAAAAATGTTAAATTAATTGAACCAACTGATGTATCCAAAAGGACACATTACGAATTTAAGGGTTAATGTATCTACAAAATGTATTTCATCAATTTCGAAAATTAATTGTCTGTATCACTTTGTCCTTGAGGCAATCCTCTAACGAGGAAAGTTGTACATAATAAAAAAATAATTAAAGAAGATATGACTTCTGAGAGAATTGTGCTACAAAAACTGAAGTTTATATAGCAGGGCATCTATTTGAAACAGTTGACTAGTTCACATATCTAGGGACAATAGTCGAAATGGATAATGATAAAACATGCGAAATAAAACATGGGATAAATATGGCTAATATATGTTATTATGGATTGCTACAGGGCATTAAAAATACAGTTCTATCGAGATCTGTGATGATTTGTTAGATAGGAACGTCATGAGACCTGCCTTGACATATGCATGCGAAACATGATGTATTGTTAAAAGTAATGAATACACTCTACAATGTTTGGAAGGAAAATACTGAGAAGAGTGTATAGTCCTATATGTGATAATGGTTTCTGGAAAAATAGTATATTAAAATACGAGGTTCTTGCATAAGTGAAGAAATGATTAAAAACCGAACGATAGCGAGGTTTTTAATTTCCGAAATTCTCAAAAATACTTCACAAAGTGTGTTGTACATTATTTTTTGCACGATGATGCTTTAAAAATAATAAATAGTAGTAAAATAATAGCATCTTTGTTGGAAATATTTGCGTTCATTATAAGCAATTGACTGACAAATGTATAGCCTATACGCTGAATGCCGAAAAGAATTTAGTTGAGACTACAAACAGGCCGCGACACCATTCACAATGAGGAATAAAATGGCGGCAAGTGCCAATTTATTGTTTTTACATTGTTTCAAATAAAGAAGTTCAATTCATTTAAAATGCAGTGATTTTTTCCGTATAATGTATATTAACACTCCCACACGTAGTATACATAAAGGCCAGTGGTAGGTAATTTGTGATATTAGAATATAGTTATTTAGTTATTTATAGTTAGGTAACCTCGAAATTTAGGAAATTAAACTTTCAGTCATAGTCGTAATTTCTGTAAGTAGGATAGAACGCACTATCATGCAAAAACGTTATAATCAGGAGTTGTATTGTCATAAGTAATGCCACGAGTGATTTCCAAATATCCATAAATTCACGACTCACGAAGTGGGAGGAGTGAATTATCTAGAGAATTTGGAAATCAAGAGTGGCATTTGTTAGGACTATTTAACGAATAAAATTAAGATGTTTACTCACAAATCATTATTTAAATATAGTTATTTTAAAATATTTATATATTTAATGTAAACGGCGATGTTTGAAAACAAATGAGAAACGATTGTTACGCTTCATTTGCTTCTTTTGTTCATCACTGCAACCAGATCATATTAATTATTGCCAAATGAACGCAATATTGTAAGAATGCACTCTAGTGGAGAAAAAATGAAACACTTCAAACTGTATATTAATTCATTTCTGATGTCCTATGATGTAAATACAATTATATTTTTCTGGAATGTTATTACCTGGGAAAAATACATTTAAGAAAGTGCAAACAGTGGTTTCTTTTTTTTTTTGTTTTTTGTATAATCAATTACTACAAATGTTTTTATATTAACTCTCGCATGCGGCATGTGTTGACATTCATGCACTATATATACAATCTGGTAGCCGTATTTCTTAGTGACCCAGTCACTGCAAAATAATGCTATTACCTATTCAGAATGTTAAAACGGAGGTGCTTTCTTTATTATGATAAACTTTAGTTGTAAATTCTAGGCGAAACACGACTGTGATTGGTTGTAAATAAAAAATCATTGAAATGTGATTGGTCATACCCATTTAGGGTATGAGTTAAATAGTCTATTTAAAGATTTGCAAATCAGTAGACGTATTAAGTTCGATAGGCAGGGCATGTAAGGAGACAACTTTATTTTAAAATGTATAAGACATGGTCCACACAACCACAAAGTAGTAGAAAGAGAGGAAGGCCAAGACTTCGCTGGTAGAATGAGGTGGATGGAGACGCTGGAGAATTGTGGTTGTGAAATTGGTGGAAAGAGACACTGAATTGTGTTAATTGGAGCAAGCTTTTTGAAGAGGCCTAGATTCACGAATGAATTGTTGAAATAATAATAATAATAATATTAATAATAATAATAATAATGATAATAATAATAATAATAATAATAATAATGATAATAATAATAATGATAATGATGATGATAATAATTAATAATGATAATACTAATGATTGATGATAATAATAATAATGATAATGATAATAATAATGATAATAATGATAATGATAATAATGATAATGATAATAATGATAATGATAATGATAATGATAATAATAATGATAATAATGATAATAATAATAATGATAATAATAATAATAATGATGATGATAATAATGATGATGATGATAATAATGATGATGATAATAATGATGATGATTCTAATAATAATGATATATGATAATGATGATAATAATGATGATAATGATAATGATGATAATGATAATAATGATGATGATAATGATAATAATGATAATTGATAATGATAATAATGATAATGATAATGATAATAATGATAATGATAATAATGATAATGATTATAATGATAATGATAATAATGATTAATGATAATAATGATTATGATAATAATGATAATGATAATAATGATAATAGCGAAATAATGATAATAATGATGATAATAATAATAATAATAATGATGATAATAATGATAATGATAATAATGATAATGATAATAATAATGATAATGATAATAATAATTGTAATGATAATGATAATAATAATGATAATAATAATAATGATAATGATAATAATGATAATAATAAAATGATAAATAATAAAAATGATAATAATAATAATGATAATAATAATAATGATAATAATAATGATAGTTATAATAATGATAGTAGTAATAATAATAATAATAATAATTATTATTATTATTATTAAAGTTATTGCTAATATTTATTTATTTATTTATTTCCTGGTTCAGACTACATTATTGAGGGGTTTGCGAAAAAAAGATAGATCCATGTTAGTATATTTTAAGATAATTAAAACACAGTAGATTGCGATGGGCAGGATATGTGGTATGAATGGGGAATGAAAGAGGGGCACGGTAGCTGCTTGTAGGAAAACCAGAAGGAAAAAAACCCCAGTTGGTAACCAAGAATGAGGTGGGGAGAAATAACATTAGCCGTAATTTGAGGCAAGTAGATTATGCAGGGGATGTTTTGGAAACATTTGCTGAGGATAGGAATGTGTGAGAGCTTATGTCCGCGCGGCCATGAACCCACGGGGTCGGTAGTGCCATGAATTAGTTAGTTAGGTAGTTAATTTTAAATATCATTGTGCTTTCCGTAAAGTTCAAACTGTCACACAACATGTAAAATAAATGATACGTTGTTTGACATTTTGAATTTTACGGAAAGTGCATTTAATATTTAAAACGGTTTTTTTGTGTTTTTGTTTTTTTTATATTTTTCTGTCATTGACATAATTATATCAATTTCCATTCTGTGTAATAGTTTGAACTTTACGGAAAGCATAATTTTAAAAAAATGTTAAAATGTATATTTTTAGGTCAGAGCCCTCGTCCTCAACTTATATAATAGGCCCTATGTATGCATTTTTGTCTGAAGGCCTTTCAGAATCTCTATTCCATCTTCAGCAGGTCTTTCTTCATTACATTACTTGATGTTCTTGGTGCTAGTCCTAATGTAGTGCAGGCCGTGACAACACTACAGCGCTAAAAAAGAGTCAGGAGGTGCTCGTACACGTGTTTCATAAGAAAATGGTGCAAATATAGAGGTGTATTAGTGTGTGGCAATGAACATTCTTTGAGTTTTTGTTTCGTTTAATACCGGCCTCATTTCATAATTCCGCATACTTTGTTAGTTATGATTAATTAAAATGTGGGAGGTTTGAATGGGACACCCTGTATATTTAATAATTATCCTTCTATCCATCCATAGTAATTCTGCCCGAGGGCAGGTCTTTCACTGTAATCATAGCATTTTCATGCTATGCTTTGCAGCTTTACTAGCGAATTGTAGGTGTGGTAGCTTCCGTTGTTTTCCACATCGGTGAAGGATGGGCCTTAACGTTTTCCTGACATTTGTTTTACAGGTGAGGAAAAACTCCGATAAAAACCTCACCCAGAAAAACTGTCCCGACCGGGGATCAAACCCGGACCCGCTGCGTGACAAGGCAGCGCGCTACCTCGAGACCACAGCGGTGGACTACAATAATCCTTAATGTTAAAAAATTACAAAGGAACAGTTGGTTAAAGTCAATAGATTGAATAAATAGTTTGAATTCTTTCAATACCAAGAAGTTAATAGTTTTGTGTGAACTGGCATCAGCTTGTTTTCCTTCCAATGTACTGTTTAATTTTTAAACTTTATTATTATTATTATTATTATTATTATTATTATTATTATTATTATTATTATTATTATTATTACACCGCTGTAGTCTCGAGGTAGCGTGCTGCCTTGTCACGCAGCGGGCCCGGGTTCGATCCCCGGTCGGGGCAGTTTTTCTGGGTGAGGTTTTTATCGGGGTTTTTCCTCATCTGTAAGACAAATGTCAGGAAAACTTTAAGGCCCAAACGGTCCCCAAAATCATATGGCCATGATCATCATCATCATCATTCTTCACCGGTGTGGAAAGCAACGGGAAGCTACCACACCTACAATTCCCTAGTAAAGCTGCAAACGTAGAATGAAAATTCTATGATTGCAGTGAAGGTCCTGCCTTCGGACAGAATTACTACGGACGGATTATTATAATATTATTATTATTATTATTATTATTATTATTATTATTATTATTATTTTACATGGATTGGATGGAGAGAGACGAGTGCAGAAGAAAAATAGAACTTTAGGCACAGAAAGATGTGTAAACATTAAAATTCTGTATATAAATAAATAAAAATTATTATTATTATTATTGTTATTGTTGTTGTCGTTGTTGTTGTTATCGTTGTTGCTGTTATCGTTGTTGTTGTTATCGTTGTTGTTATCGTTGTTGTTGTTATTGTTATTATTGTCTTCTTCTACTTCATAAAATTAGGCCTTTTGACCTGTTTTCACATCAAGTGGGATTTAATGAATTTTCCCATCTAGTAAATGGGCGTCCAACACTTCTATGTCCTATTGGTTTGTACTTTAATAACTGGGGCAATCTACATGTAGGCATTCTTTTAACATGTTCACACATTGTCAATTCTATTTGTTAAATTAAAAATGTTTAAGTATGTTCTAATATCTTCATTTCTTTTTGTGTCCAAAATTGTCACACCTGCTATTGAACGTAAGAACTTCATTTCTGCAGTTTCTAATTTTCTTCTGTTTGAACGGTTAAGAGTCCAATTTTCACTTGCATATGTTAATACAGCCACTGCCATAATTTTGTTAATTTTCTTTGTGTACTCCTCAAAGTTTTATTCTTCAATGTCCGTTTTATAGTGCCACACATTCTATAAAATTTATTTAATTTAATATTAATATCTTCCATCTGGTAGTATGATACATTGATTGATTATTATTATTATTATTATTATTATTATTATTATTATTATTATTATTATACTCACTTACTCACTGGCACTATCGAACCCGTAGGTTCATGGCCGCGCGGACATTAGCTCTCCATACATCCCTATCCTGAGCTAATGCTTTCCAATCATTCCCTGTATAATCTACTTCTCTCAAATCGTAGTTAATGTTATTCTCCCACCTCGTTCTTGGTCTACCAACTGGACGTTTATTATTATTGTTATTAATATTATTGCTATTAGTTATTATTATTATTATTATTATTATTATTATTATTATTATTATTATTATTAAATGCTTTGAACTAAGAAATCTAAACTCGAATTTAGTTAGATAATCGAAAGATTTTATAATGAAAATTCTAATAAAGCGTGTATATCTGCTCTAAACTCGACTTCATTATTATCCAGTGTAAGACATATTAATTGGTGTTTCCAGTATAATGTATCATATTTATATTATTATTATTATTATTATTATTATTATTATTATTATTATCGTATCATTATTGTTATTACCCTATAAAATGTTGTTTGTACATGACATTTACATTGCTATATTTATTGTATTTTGAACTGTTTGTAATTAGTATAGTGTATATCTATATTTGTCTAATATTTATTTGTATTTGTGCTGGTTGAGTGGAAGAGAGGGCCTTATGGCCTTAACTCTGCCAGAATAAATAAAGTATTATTAGTATTATTATTATTATTATTATTATTATTATTATTATTATTATTATTATTATATATTAAAGGCGATGAAGCGATTTAAAATTTTGAAGTCCCTATCCTTACAGTTATGTCAAGACCCTTGATTTTGTTATTTTGTATATTTCAGCTAATTTTGATGATACTGAAGTGAGATTAAACAACTTTGAAATAACAATTAATTGCATTAATTCAGCTTAACCTGTCACTTTTTACGTGCTACACACCATCCGAGCCTTACAGTGGCACGACCTGTCGGGAGAGGGATTTTAACTATGGATCACATACGTGCCTTTTTGAGGAAGTGGCTGAATTCAAATACCTAGGAACAATAATCACAAACAGGAATGGCATGCACGAGGAAATTATACATAGGTTCAATTCTGGAAATGTGTGCTATTATGCATTGCATAGACTCTTGATGTCCAACTCCTTTCAAAAAACGTTAAATTGAAAATATATAAAACTATTATTCTACCAGTTATATTATATGGATGCGAAACATGGACTCTTACTTTAAGGGAGGAAAGGAGATTACGAGTATTTGAGAATAAAGTTCTTAGGGAAATTTTTGGACCAAAGAGAGATGAACGGACAGGTGAGAATGGAGAAAACTGCATAACAGTGAACTACATGGTATTTATAGGAAGCCAGATATAATGAGAAAAGTAAAGTCTGGTATACTGCGATGGGCAGGACATGTGGCACGAATGGGGAATGAAATACGTGCATGGAAGCTTCTTGAAGGAACCAGAAGGAAAACGCCCAGTTGGTAGACCAAGAATGAGGTGGGAGAATAACATTAACTATGATTTGAGGGAAGTTGATTATACAGGGAATGATTGGAAAATGTTGGCTCAGGCTTATGTCCGCGCGGCCATGAACCTACGGGTTCGATAGTGCCAGTGAGTTATTTAGTTATTTATTACTTCACTATCACTAATATAACATGGAAAATTAAGTATACTTAACTGCTCATAACTATAATTCTCTAACACGGAAAATTAACAAATGCCGGATGTTGGAATGGTTTAAGAGAGATGCTGCGATATAAAACGATTTTTTAATATAGTTTATGTGCTATTTCTAATTATGTTTGTACAGAAGAAATGCTTTTTTTTCATATAAAAATCAGAATTGTATAATACCGCAAATATTCGTAGCAATTTAAACCAAATCCTGCTGCTATCGTGTTCACCAGGAGGCGAATATATTACGAAATTTTAATTAAATTCTCTCTGCACAAATATTTTTGTCTCCTGACGTAAATTTTACTTAATTTAATTTTTCCCTCATAATGGCAAGAATCATTGTTGGACTCGACGAATCTTTACTCTTCTTTTTACAAAATACTATCCTTTAATTTAGTGTGGAAATTTACTTTCCTCCTTTTTTAATACATTGTGTAAATTATTACTATAATATATATTTTATTAATATACAGATTTTCAATGTATATACATCTTTCTGTGCCTAAAGTTTTATTTTCCTTGTCCACTCGTCTCTATCCATCCACTCCATTTCCTTCAGTCCTCTCTTTCTCATCCCAGTTCTTATTTCTTGCATCCACGAATTTCGAGGTCTTTCATTCCTTCTTGTTCCAGGTGGACACCAGTTCAATGTGTATATATATATATATATATACACATACACACACATATATACATTAGAGGACTGGGCAGCTGTCCTGACCGACCGTTCAATTCTTGTTTCATGACCGGACGATCAAAATATAAGTTCCTTTTTTACCATAAAATTCATGAATTAAGACATATTAAATAAGTTCGCAACAAAACTCCTCACTGCCATCTGTTAGGTTAGCATGATGATGTCACATTGTTGTCACGCGGAATATGTACATAATGCAGATGGCTATACATCTGACATAAAAAATCCAATAACCCGATCGTAGCGCCACCTACTGGGTCCAATTATGAATCTAAAACATCCAGGGACCCTCTCGAATACACACAAAAAATTTCATTAAAATCGGTCCAGTCGTTTAGGCAGTTTTAATTTCGGGTTTCAAGTAAACCTCCACTTCTAATTGTCGGATTTCGCTCATTTCAAGATAATACCTACTTCTGTTTATTTCAATACGATATACTGAATTTCGTTCGAAATGTTCACTTCAGGTGAACTCCTACAACTAATGGTTTTACAGAATCTAATTGTTAATCTAGACCGTCGAGGGACCCAATCAGACACACACAAAAAATGCATCAAAATCGGTCCAGTCGTTTAGAAGAACTTCATTGACAAACACACGTGCAGAAATATATATATATATATATATATATATATATATATATAAGAGAGAGAGAGAGAGAGAGAGAGAGAGAGAGAGAGAGAGAGAAGTATAAATTTTAATTTTAGAATCCAGTCACAGCATATGTTAATATAATTTTAATATTCCATCCATAGTAATTCTGCCCGAGGGGAATTATAGGTGCGGTAGGTTCCCGTTGCTTTCCACACCTGTGAAGGATGATGATGATGATAATGATAAGGGTGAATGGCCGGATGATTTTCGGGGACCATTAGGCCCTAAGCATCCTAACATTTGTCTTACAGGTGAGGAAAAATCTCGAAAGAAACCTCACCCAGGAGCTTGTCCCGACCGGGAATCGAGCCCGGGCCCGCTGCGTGACAAGGCAGCACGCTACCTCGAGATCACAGTGGTGTACATTTTAATTTTAATATTAATTCATTTCTTTATGTTCAGCCTTACTATGCACTGGTGTGGTCTCCGATAACGGCGTTGACTTGTATGGCAGTGGGCCGATTTCTGGTAAGAACACAGTTTCCTGGGTGAGG
>JASPKZ010004377.1:0-56085 GCA_030220185.1 Diploptera punctata | reverse complement strand
AGCAATAGAATGTCCCACCAACTAGTTGCTAGCAAGGAGGTGGTAAGTCCAGCGATGGGGTTGCCATCTTTATGCATCTGGACCTGCTTCAATACTGCATTTACTCAGTATTAGTTGGAATGGTTACACCACCATGACTCGGTCCCCAGAACACTGTTTGTTTAAAACAGGTTGCACCATGAGAAGGTGAGGTGAGAATTGAGTAGGAGATGTTATATGAGACACTTCACTACTCCTTGCAAATATATTCAATAAATCATATAAAACAATAACACAGCGTCGACTGTGAACAGCATGTCCAGAGAATGGAAGAAACAAGATTGCCCAAGATAGCATATCATTATAAACCAAAGGGATTAAGGGATGTAGAAAGACCTAGGAAGAGAGGGAAGGAATCATTATGAATTTGGAACAGGCAAATCGCCTAAACCCTGAAGTGAAGAAGAAGAAATTATTATTATTAGTTTTATTTTGGCTTTACTTTAGATTAGGTCATTCTATGATTTTCCATACAAATTTCTTATGTCACTGTTGCACTACATACTTTTGCCATTTTTAACATTTCATATTATTTTAAACATTTTGCAACAATTCTTATAACATATTTTACAATTATTAATTACTTAACGAATAAGTGAATTCGGAGTCATCTTTCCTCATAACTTCTATTTGAATTAGTTTCAGTATATCATGTACTCGTATACCACTGTCAGCTTTTCCAGACAATTGAAATTTACGTTTGTAGGAAAAACAGTCTGAAAAAGCTGACAATGGTATACATGATACATGAAAACTAATTCAAATAGAACACAACAAGTTATGAGGTAAGATGACTCTGATTCACCTTATTTATTAAGATGAACCTCGATGTTAATTCCTAATGTAATTTATGGAAAAAACTGCATTTAAACTAGCATGAAATATTTTCAAAGTACTACAGAACAACAGTGCGCATGCGACGCCAGAGTTTATAGAACCAACGATAACCCACAATCAAACCACATATCGATTATCATTCTCGATTACTATCCGTTGTTATGAAATTTAAATGACCAATATTTGCAATAAATCCCCAAATCTATATTAAAAAAATATTAATAATATTAAAATTACCAAACATTTATTAAAAATGGGTTTACACTTACTTATCACTCCTTAACGCTGATCCAACCAGCGATAACCCAAAACAACGATAGAAAAATCATAGACTAAGTAATATACTCTGTGGAGAAAATAGCAGTTAGCATCGCAATATTGTCTAACAGAGTCATAATATTGTGATTTGCATATTTGAATAAATACTTCAAAATTGTCTAATAATGTTATAACATTGTTTGAAAAAGTTTAAAATATTAAATAATGTTAGTAAATACAAAAGAAGAGCTATAGTTTACACCAATATAACTGAAAAATCAAGCGCTAGTAAAAGTGCAGTTGAGCCCTAATTTTAAAAATGGTATAGTTGAACTTGCAGCCAGTTTAGGCAAGAGCTGCCACTCTTATATATTTCAATATTCTGTAAAATGGTGAATATGTAGAAGTGGGTGCTGGTAATGAAATACCAACCCAGTATTTGCCTTGAAGGCTTCGGAAAAATCAGGAAAGAATTCAAGTAGGTTGGCCGTAACCGTGGTTTGAACCTGGAACCTCCCATATAAGTCTCAAACAATTAAGTCAACTCGATCGAAAATTGATACATTAATTTAATAAATAATATTCCAATACTAAAATCTACTTGAATTATATTTAAATCCACGTATATGGAAATTAAAACTGAAATTCTTCAAAATAATATACTTTTCTGAATTTAATTTTGTACAAGTTGCAATCAGTTCTATGCACTCAACAGTTTTCCCTAAATTATGAAATGTATGTAAAACCAATTAGCTATAAAATATTTGCATAATTTATTATCGAAAGCCCTACTTACGCAATTTATATTTATAATAATTATTATTAAATAAACAAGTTAACACATACCGCGTAAAATTCTTGCACTTCATTGCTTCAATCAATCATCCCGGGCGCCCTTCCTAAATGAGCTCTCTAATTGGTTAATAATGGAAGAGGTCATTGACTTCAAGTTGATTTTCCCGCTTTGTATATGTGGTGCATTCTGATTTGTCAACTCAAACTAGAGTAATCCTATGGATGTAGATGATTGACCGCCATATTAACTGTTTGAAAAAACGAAGACAAAAAAAAAAATGTGCACGGCTTTTAGCCGTTTTACAACTAAATAATATATATTTATTATTTCAAGTTTGATATATCTAATAATTTCATCAAAGATCTTCAGATATTCCGAAGTAGCGATAACCCACGAAGATATTCCACTACATTTGCTAACGTATATCTTATCTGGCTTCTGATTGGCTGAAATAGGGAGTCCTACTGTACCACTGTAATTCCTTTTTCAAATCTGATACTAGCTAAGACAATCACGGGAAAGCTTTAAAAAGGGAATAAAACATGTTCTAACACTCTTTTATGAGAGGAATGATGCTTTCACATAGCTTCCGAACATTACTCTAACAGATTGTAAGCAGATACAAAATTGCATACTTACACTTCGAAAGATTAAAAAAGACAAACCTAATGATAATTATTAAAAATGATACGCACACTTACTAAAATATATTCAAGGAATAAAATACTTATTTTAATTGAGTTCAGTAAAAAATAATAGGGACATTTCAATACTCACCGGAGACGAAACGAATTGACGTCCGTTCAACCCGGTGTCTGATCACAAAATGACAATGGAAGGTCATAAATAACGACCAATCAGATATCGCCACCGCGAATCTCATATTATTACATTTATTTTATTTTATTAAAAATAATAATAATATTTTTTAAAAATATATAAATAATAATTTTAATTACTTATACTAATATTTATTTTCACAATTTAACAAAAATAATAGTTATAATTGAAATTAATGAGGAGCAATGTATGCATTGTATTACGTTCTGCCATTTTTTTATAAATGATAAACTTATGTTAAAATATTTCATAATTATGTTTTTTCTTTCTCTCTATTCATATAATTACGTTTTTTACTAAATTTTATGAAATAAATTATTTTCAAAGTATATTTACAGATGATTTTTAACTTAAATAAATGATTAATTAAAATGATTATCCATATTTCGATATTTCCAAATCCCAAAATTTATTGATATATTATTATAAATTACATATAATTGGAATAAATTGCACAAAAAGGAATTAAATTATGTAAAATTTAATAAAAAACTAGAGATTGCAAATTAGGATATTTTTTATGATGTTATTCAAATTTCATAAAATTTACTTTTAGGAACAAGTAAATGTCCCAAATAAAACTTTATTCCAGAAACTGTCGGAAATTACATTATAGCTAGGGTTTAAAAGGAAAGAAGAATATCTAGTTTTATGGGAAATGATTCTAATTTTAACTTTTTTTAAATTTTGTATATTTAATTTCATGATGAAGGTATGCAATTTAATTTATAAACTTCGATTAGATGCCCTATTATTTAGGAACTAATATATATATATATATATATATATATATATATATATATATGTATAAGTATATAAGTGGGTCCTGGGTGGTTTAGATTCACAATTGGTCCCTCTAAACTATTAGGTGTAAGAGTTCACCTGAAGTGAACATTTAAAAATTGCTCTAGCGGTCACAGTTTCGATGTTTCATAACAAAGCTCAGTACATCCTGTTAAAATAAGCTGAGATAGGTATTATTAAAAAATTAGCGAAATCTGACAATTAGAAGTGGAGGTTTACCTGAAACCCGAAATTAAAAACTGCCGAAACGACTTGACTGATTCTGATGAAATTTTTTCTGTGTGTTGAGTGGATCCCTGTATGGTTTAGATTCACAATTGGTCCCTCTAAAACCATTAGGTGTAGGAGTTCACCTGAAGTGAAAATTTAAAAATTGCTCTAGCGGTCACAATTTTCAATGTTTCAAAACGAAACTCAGTAGGCCTATATCCTATTAAAATAAACCGAGGTAGGTATTATCCAAAAATGAGTGAAATGTAACAATTAGAAGTGAAGGTTTACGTGAAATCCGAAATTAAAAACTGGCTAGCAACCATAATGTTTGGTTCATCTCAGCTTATTACATACAATGTAATAACCTTAATATTTCATTTGTTTAGGCATAGCAACGCACGACGGGTATTAGCTAGTGTCGAATATTGTAATGTACAATATATATATATATTATATATATATATATATAATTCTACTGTAGACGTGTTTGTCACTGAACATTTGTTGGCGCATGCACGTGGTGTCTGCCTGGGACTTAAAAAAATTTCTCACTGCGTTGAACGGAAACTTTAACCTATATTTTAAGAATACTTGAAGGAGATGGAAATAAATATTTGGTGTTGTATATATTTCTGATTGAAAAATTGCAAGGAATATATGGATAAATAAGTGGAAAACTTTGAAGTCAGTATAAATAACTTGCTAAACTCCATTACTTGTTATAATTCTTACGTCAGACTGTTTTTTTTTTTTTTTGGCTCAACTGCACTTCTACTAGTGCTTGATTTTCAGTTATATTGTTGTAAACTATAGCTCTCCTGTATTTACTAACATTATTTAATATTTTTAATTTTTTCAAACAATTTTAAAACATTATTAGACAATTTTGAAGTATTTATTTAAATATGCAAATCACAATATTATGACACTATATTGTGATGCTAACTGCTATTTTCTCCACAGAATATATTACTTAGTCTATGATTTTTCTATCGCTGTATTGGGTTATCTCTGGTTGGATCAGTGTTAGGGAATGATAAGTAAGTGTACACCCATTTTTAATAAACATTTGGTAATTTGTAATTTTAATATTATTAATATATTTTTTAAACATAGATTTGGGGATTTATTGCAAATATTGGTCATTTAAATTCATAGTGACGGATAATAAATGAGGATGATAATCGGTATGTGGTTCGATTGTGGGTTATCGCTGGTTCTATAAAACTCTGGCACATGCGCACTGTTTGTTCTATAGGACTTTGAAAATATTTTACGCTAGTTTAAGTGCAGTTTTTACCTTTTTTCTATATCCATTGACTCATAGCTAAGTCCTTAAACTATATAATATTCTTGCCAGGACTTTGATGAAAACATGACATTTTTGTAGCTGATATCACTGCATCTTATCAAAAATATATTTTGTTAATTAAATAAAAATAAAATTGTTAACGTTTTATGGGTAGGTATTATCCAAAATGAGTGAAATGTAACAATTAGAAGTGGAGGTTTACGTGAAATCCGAAATTAAAAACTGGCTAGCAACCATAATGTTTGGTTCATCTCAGCTTATTACATACAATGTAATTAACCTTTAATATTTCATTTGTTTAGGCGTAGCAACGCACGACGGGTATTAGCTAGTGTCGAATATTGTAATGTACAATATATATATATATATATATATATAATTCTACTGTAGACGTGTTTGTCACTGAACACCTCCTAAAAGACTGAACCGATTTTGATTAAATTTGTGTGTGTGTGTGTGATTGGGTCATCTCGATGATTTAGATTCACAATTGGACCCACTAAAAACCATTAGGTGTAGGAGTGCACCTGAAGCGAAAAAGTTAAAAAATGGCTCTAGCGATCACATTTTTCGATTGTTCACAACCCAAAACTCAGTATACCCTATTAAAATAAACCGACGAGAGTAGTAGGTAGGTATTAACAAAAAAATTAGGAAAATCCGACCATTAGAAGTGGAGAGGTTTTACTTGAAATCCGAAATTAAAACCTGCCTGAAGGACCGGACCGATTTTAATATATTTGTGTGTGTTTTGAGTGTGTCCCTGGATGCTTTAGAGTCACAATTGGACTCAGTAGGTGGCGCTGCGATCGGGATATAGGATTTTTTATGTCAGATATGTAGTCATCTGCATTATCATCATATTCTAATCGACCACAACAATGTGACATTCATCATGTCCGCTTCTTGAGCCACAACAGATTTGAAATGAGGAGTTTCTTTGCGAATTTATTTGATAATATCTAATAATGGATTTATTAGTGATGAAGGTTATGGTAAATTAAATAATAGTTTAAAAAAAAACTAAAACAACACGATTTATTAGAAAACCGAACTAAAAAATGAAAAATAATTTTAATTCCCAACATGCTTGGGATAAATTAATTTTACCCATCAAAAGCGTTTTAGTTTTACTATTTTACAGAAGAAGATAAAAATGTAAATATCATTTAAATTCGATTCTATTGTTAGTAGGAGCTGAAAGTAAAACTCTTCTAAAAAAAAAACTCTCAGCCGGATTTGAAACAGCGACCTATATGGATTACAGAAATTATATACCACTAGAGTGTACCGCTTCTACCAATTGAGCTCTTACAACGATTGACTAAAAAGTCGAACAAGTCCGCAACTTATTATACCAGGTTGCATTTTTTTTTTATTTTCTGATGATTCTGGCCAGGATTCTAGAAACAAAATATGGAAATTATTGTATTGTCACGGGTCCTTTACAAGTACACAAAGTTTAAAGTCGATCCAATGTTTCTAAGTGGGTGAAAAATCGTGTTCAAAAAATTCCGTTACAAGGAACACTTTTTTTTATTTTCTGATGATTCTGGCCATGATTTTTAGAAACCAAAATATGAAATTATTATATTGTCAACGGTCTTTTACACGTATGCAAAGTTTCAAGTCGATCCAATGATTTAAGTGTGTGAAAATCGCGTTAAAAGATTCAGTTACATAGGTCAAGCTAATATAAAGCGTTGGTTAAAAAAAAGTTATTAACACAATAACAAAACGAAAAGCTTGAAATGTCAAACTCAATGTTAAAAAAATCACTTAGTATATGGTTTATCGATAATTCAAATAATCGGAAAAACGTTTTAAAGACACGTAACCCCCCCCCCGCAGGCAAGCAAACGTTCGGGCAGGACGTATTCTTTTACGGATAATTAACAATAAACGGCTCATTTATTCCAAGAAGATCGGGATACGTAGATGGATATATAATTCCGCGCGGACCACAATGTGACGTCATCATGCGCGGCTTCTTGAGCCACAAACAGATGGCAAGTGAGAGGTTTTTCTTCGCGAATCTACTTAAAAAAATATCTAATTCCGTCTTGATTAGGGAATTTTATGGTAAAAAAAGTTAGCACACTTATATTGTCTGGCCATGACACTGGAATTGAAGTTCGGGCAGGTTAACCTCTGTTCGGGTACGCTACTCTATATCTATATAGATGTGTGTGTTATAATTAAATGGTTAACATTGAGCAATGCAAGCTTAATATGGTATGATAAGAAAAATAAATGCCTGGACGGGATTCGAACCCGGAACTCTGAGTCTGTACCTCAGCGTGTTATCCATTACAACACCAGGCGAATCCAATTCAAACACTTATTTTTCCCTACTTATGTATTACATTCTCCATTATTACTAGATGTCGCAAACAGAAACTCGGTCTTCACTGCCATTTAGTAGCTGACTTATAACAAGTAAGCAAGTTCGTCGCGATATCTAGTAAGAATGGAGAATATAACCCACACTCAATAGTAAGAAAAAATAAGTATTTGACTTGGATCTCGCCTGGTGGTGTGTAATGGATAACACGCTGAGGTAACAAGACTCAGAGTTCCGGGTTCAAATCCAGGTCCCAGGCATTTATTTTTCTTATCCTACCATATATATATATATATATATATATATAATATATATATATATATATATATATATCTGTTTGTCCTTTGATGCGCTTCCATACAGTTCAATCGATTTGTGATTGGGGCGTTTTTTTTACAAGATGTTCGAGAGTTTCGCGGGAAGGTTTTAGGATATAAGAAAGATGTAATACTCAACTCCAAAATAAACCCTTTAAAAATCGCCCTTACTGTAGAGAAAAAACGATTTTCTTTTTAGCCTTTGGGACGCTGAAATGGCTTACGCTGTCTAAACCATAACTTACACACAAAAAAATAATGTACACAGAATTGAACATATCTAAAAAAATCTACAAAGAAAGTTCGCCAGGGACAGCATATGTAATGTCTTTTACGGATAACTCCCAAATAACTATTTTTATCTTATTCAGCTGTCATAGAAGCCAAGAAGATCGGGATGGCCCTTCTTGATTCCCGGGCACAAGGGAAACTGTGCACAGCGGGCGATTCTTTTTACGGCTAACTCACAATAACCATTTTGTTCGTCAGCTCAGTAATGTCAAAGAAGATCGGGATTATTGGATTCCTGGCCAATGCCGGGTGACCAGCACGGGATATCTAAAAATAATTACGATATAACTTTATAATTATTTTTTCTTTTTACTTATTCAACGAAATATAAAAAAAACACATTTAATTTATTTAGGCGTAACAAACGCACGCCGGGTAAAAAAATAAAAATTAGTTAATTGCTTTATAAAACAATGGAAAAACAAATGGGCAGAAATACAATTACATTTGCGTCAAATTTACATAATAATGTAATAATTACGAGGTTTACATGATCATGTTGTTCCTGCCGGCCCGGAACATTTAAAAATAACTGGCAGAGGACAATTATTCCGTCAATGTCAACGGTCTACATAAATTCCTGCTTTTTTCATGTGGAGATACTTGATTGACCAAGACTAATGATCGGTTTGTTAGAATGACGGCACTGAATATCAGCGAGAGTCTCACACAATAGTTAACCTTGACAGCAGGCTATATAAATTATTAATTTATGGACTCATGTTTGATGGGACTAAATAAAACATAATAATATCCAGTAAGAAAGAATACAAAATGCTAAGGAATGCCATTTTTTCCGCGATAGTGCGTTTAGTCGTACTTACAGCAAATGGCAACCATGATTCAAAGTTTAACATCCTACATTTCGGGGTTGCCAACCTAAATAACTATACTGTAATAAAAATAACTTTACGGTAATATTACATATTACAAACACGCGTGTGGGAAGTAAAACTCTGCCCTTTATGCATACTACATACAATGTATATACAAAAAATATCCAAAAGGTAGAGTTAATATATATTATATGAAACAAATCACTGCATTATTTAAATGAGAACTGAACTTTATTTGAAAACAATATAAAACAATAAATGCGTTCTTGTCTCCATTTTATCACTAAATTGGTCTCATGGCCTCCTGTAGTTTTCAACTAATAAAAATTGTCCACACTGTTAACGTTGGTCAATTGTTTATAATGAAACAAATATTTCCAACAAAGGTGTTATTTTACTTTTATTTATTATTTTGAAAACACCATCGCGCAACAAATAATGTACAACGCACATTTGTGAAATGTTTTACAAAATCTTGGAAATTAAAAACTTCGCTTATCGTTCGCTTTTTAAATATTTTCCTCGATTCTGTAAAAACTACTTCCCAACTAAGCATCATAAGATACTATTTCAATAAATACATTTAAATTGAAAATATCCGACACGTGAAACAGAAGCCAGATTGTACAAAAACACTAATTAAATTAGTGTTAACTTAGAGGAGTGAAACCTGGGCTCTGACATGAACATGACAAATCTCAAACTGGCTGCTTTTGAAAGAAAGATACTCAGAAGGATATATGGACCTATTAAGGAAATTGGGAGAGTTGGTGAATGAGATGTAACAGGGTTTTATATGAGTTGTATAAATCATAAGATATCATTACAGATATTAAAGTAAACCGACTAAGATGGGCAGGACATACGCAGAGAATTACCAAAAATTAAGTTGAAGAATTATAGATGATAGGCCAGAAGGAAGACAGAGAACTGGAAGAACGAATTCGAGATGGATGCATGGAGAACTACAGGATGTCAAATCTTTAAAACTCAAGAATTGGTGGACGGTTGCCAGAGATAGAGAAGAGGCAGGAGAAAAATTATGAATTGAAAGAAAACAATAAAAATCCAAGAAATATAAAAACTTGTAAAAAGTCTTCTAATATAGTAAGGAGTGTCAGGTGATAGAAAACTACTCAAAATAATGACAGACACAACAAGAAAAATTCACCCCGTACTGGACACAAACCTAGGATTCTGGATATGTCATATGGACTAAGATGTCAGACAGTTTATTGATTAAAAAAACCCTAACGTTACACAAAACTATTGAGTAACACTAAGAAATTAGGACTGGAAGTAAATATCAATAAAACTAAATATATGGTCACACGTAGAAATTCATTAAATAATGGAAATGGACAGCTAATGACAAATGAGGGAAATTTTGAGGAAGTGGCTGAATTCAAATACCTAGGAACAATAATCACAAATAGGAATGAGATGCACAAAGAAATTAAACATAGGCTCAATTCTGGAAATGCATGCTATTATGCATTGCAGAGACTCTTGATGTCCCAACTCCTTTCAAAAAACGTTAAACTGAAAATATATAAAACTATTATTCTACCAGTTATATTATATGGGTGCGACGAACATGGACTCTTACTTTAAGAGAGGAAAGGAGATTACAAGTATTTGAGAATAAAGTACTTAGGAAAATTTTTGGACCAAAGAGAGATGAACAGACAGGTGAATGGAGAAGACTTCATAACAATGAACTACATGGTCTTTACAGGAAGCCAGATATAATAAGAACAGTTAAGTCTCGTAGACTGCGATGGGCAGGACATGTTGCACATATGGGGAATGAAAGACTTGCATGGAAGCTTCTTGTAGGAAAGCCAGAGGGAAAACGCCCAGTTGGTAGACCAAGAATGAGGTGGGAGAAATAACATTAACTATGATTTGAGGGAAGTAGATTATACAGGGAACAATTGGAAAGCATTAGCTCAGGATAGGGATGTATGGAGAGCTTATGTCCGCGCGGTCATGAACCTACGGATTCGATAGTGCCAGTGAGTAAGTAAGTAAGTAAGTATAGCGCTAACATCGTTCTTAGAAAAGTACGTGTCTATACTCACACAATTTCACCGCACTTCCCTCCCACTGCCTCAAACAGCAGCCACAGTAACTTACCGAGTAGGGATGTTGCCAAACAGTGTCAGGCTCTTGATTATTGAATAACGTAAGGTTAATTATAACTTCTTCATATTTAATTTAAGTAGGTCTGATGACACCGATGTTGACCTCTACGATTAATGGAAATAATTATAATATAGTAGTGTATATTGTATTGGTTAAAATGGATATTATGTGAAGGGAATCTACGTAAGTCATTTTTAAAGACTGTTTAACTTACGCCCCAAATGGGAGCCAATGACCAATCACGTTTCACTGAAGCTTGTTTTACAACCAATTACAGTCGTGTTTCACCCGATATTTATCAATTAAGTTTATCATATTAAAGAAAGCCCTTTCTTTTTAATATTCTGAACAGGTCATAGCATTATTTTGCAGTCACAGACTCTCTAAGAAATGAGTTGAATATAGCAATGACGCACTCGTGGCGGGGAACGGACAGCGTAGGAGTCGTGATGATACAACCACACACATTTTCGTAACTATTTTACAAATTGTCATACTTACCAACTTTATTGAAGCAGGTGTTGGAAGTGTTCATCTTCGTTGTCCATACATTTTTGACACAACTTTATAAAATTTGTTGTGCATATTATGGACTGTTGAACGTGATGAAATTTTTACACCCGGGAATCGTGTTTCAAAACGTCTTCGTACTTGGCTGGCAGACTGAGTTAACAAAATAATATTGTTCATAAATAAATACACGTTGTTGAGTAGAAAAATATTAGCCATTGTACAGTTTACACTCATACATACGTGATTCGCTTTGCACTTATGTTTTATAAGATACACATTTTAAAATTGAAATAGCTTATACACATGTCATTCAGTTTACATTATACCCACGCCATTCAGTCATTCACAAGGAAAAGCGACCAAGCACCTTATCTACTCGAGGTACACTATCTGACTGTGGCCGTGAACTCGTAAACTGCTGAGTGAGCGCACATTTCAGGTCCCGTGTCTGCACGTGTAAGCCTTCGTTATCGCACATCACAAACCCCGCGTCTGGCTTCCACTACTAAACTGATCTCACGTACAAGAATTAAATATTCTCTTGGTATCTTCTTCATTCGTGATTCTAGCTTTTCATCTCCTGAACAGACCCCCTCTCTCCTGATCGTCATTATTAGACGCTCTAATCTGCCTATATAAATTACATAAAAAATGTTGCATTAATATTAAATAAGCAAGTCATTTTAAAATGTCGTCAATTGAAATAAAATGAACCTCATCTATGATGGCATCTGCTCTTTCAGTTGCCTAATTCATAGGAAACAGATAATGACCTGTTTGTTTCTCATTATCGCAAAATGCTATTACTTGCCTAATAACATTTATTTCACCGCTCGTGCTGCAGTATTCATGTTGAGTTGAATTGACAACACTGGAGTGCAAGTGCAACTAATGTCCCGCAAGAATGCTCAAAATTGTCAGTAGTGAGAGGGAAGGAGAGAGATAAAAGAGAGAGAGAGATATAGGAATGCAGAGAGGGAAATGGTTTAACGTGGCAGAAAAAGGAAGTATGCTTTAGTTCGCATATCTTACGGGGGCACAGATGCGTTGGTTCCGATTCACAGTTGGATCCGATAGGTGGCGCTGTGATCAGGTTATAGGATTTTTATGTCAGATGTGTAGTCATCTGCATTATCGACATATTCCGCGCGATAACGATGTGATATTATCATGCACGCTTCTTGAGCCACATGAGATGGCAGTGAGGAGTTTTATTATGAACTTAATAAATTAATAAATTTTATGGTAAAAAAGTAACTTAATTTTTATCGTCTGGCCATGACATGAGAATTGAACGTTCAGGCAGGACAGCATCTGTCGGGTCCGCTAGTATATACAGGCTGTAACAGGACTCCGCCGACAAAAGTACAGGGATGATAGGCCATGCAGAGAAGATACTTTTTTTGAATGAACATATATTCCTAAACATGTCGTTTATGAGTTATGTGCATGTATCAAGGAGCGCGCGCGACGCACTGGAATCAACCCGTTCGTAGTTTCTGTGCCGTCAGCCCTTATTCTGTCGTAGCAATATGAATTTAAGTTGGTATACGTCTAATTTGCAATTGTTAATAAACTGTAAACTTAAGGCTGGTAGGTTTTTTGTTGTTGTTGTTTGAAGAATTTAATCAACACGTAGTACGAGTTATGGAAGAAAACCGGCTTGCAAAAAGAGCTAAAGAATATAGGCCAATGGACGGGAGAAGAACAAGAGGAAGACCAGCCAAGAGATGGATAGACAGTGAATGCACATCCACTACGTCTCCTCCGAGGAGTGATTTTGGAAATAAACAGGATGAAAATCCTACAAATTAAGTTTAAGAAGAATAAGAAGAAGAAGTAGTACGAGTTAGTCCCGCGCCGTAGCCGAGCGGTTAAGGTAGGAAGCCTTGGCGCAGAGCTACGGGACTTGCGCTGGTTCGAGTCTCCATGGGGGAAGACATTTTCTCATGGTATTTCGGCCAGTATGGGACCGGTGCCCACCCAGCATCGTGAGGCAATTGGGGTAGCTACAATAAGTAGCGGCTCCAGGTTGAGGAACCAGCTATAACGGCTGGGGGACTCGACATGCTAACCACATGTCACCCCTACACTGGCTGTTGATCATCTACCTCTGTGATTGACACATGTGGATGTGAAGGGCCAGCAGCCGGCTGGTAAAAGGGTAACCTCTGAAAAGTGGAAAGACCCTCAATCGAATCGGAGTAGTACGAGTTGCCTGAACTCAGAGACTTATGGTGAGGCGAGAGGAAAATGGAATAGTGGCTCGTCGCATGTATGAGCAGCCGCGTTCCAACTGGAGACATCCTGTTACATACTACTCGTACATTTGCTGCAATTCATCGACGTCTTGGAGAAACGGTGAATCTTGGTCCTCGAACGGAGGCGGCGAGAGGCTTAATGTGAGTACACCTGATTTTGAGGACGCTGTGGTCGAGCGAGTTACTGTCGAACCTTCAACCAGCATACGTGCTATGAACGTAAGTCCATTTGGAGGGTATTGAGGGAGTACAACCTACATGCATACCACCTTCGGAATGTGCAGGCAATAGGACCACAGGATTTTGTACCTCGTATGAACTTTGTACAGTGGTTTCTACATCAGACTGTTCACGATACTGCCTTTCCTAGACGCGTGTTATTCCCAGATGAGGCCTATTTAATGCGTGATGGATACTAAAATAATAGGAACAGTCACATCTGGGATTACACTAAACTTTAAGCCGTGTGTCCCGAGGCTGAAGATTTTCAGGCTCGTAAAAGATCCTTAAGCCTGAATGAAAAGGCCTCTAAGCAAAATTTACCGAATTTTCCCTTCCTAATACTACCTTGGTTTCCTAGATGTCAGTATGAGGCGGAACGCTGACCACGGACCACTCAAATGACATCTATACGAAAACAAGTGTAACTAAATTAGTATCGTTCAAATTCTTCCCTGTAGGGGGAGAGCGCCTAAATCTCTGTTAAGGAAAACATGGGCTTACAAGATTACAAGAAGATATCATTTTCCCAATTGTAAGCTATGTGACATCCTAAATATTTAAAATTCTGTACTTGTTCGATAATTTCATCGTCCAAAACTATTTTCGATCGAACTGCATATTTTCACCGAAAGGCCATTGTTTTTGTTTTCTAATAAATAATATTAGCCTTTATAACTAGGTTTTAAGTTTTATTAAACTTAAAAAAAATACTAGCCATTTAATGCTTACTTTTATTTAACAAGCAAACAAAACAGATTAACCAGAAATAATATCGCTAACACACTTGGACATGGCTTCTATCAGTTATCTTAACTTTAATTCTATAATCTTCATTATAGATAAAAGGGAGGGAAAGAATAATTTGGATGTGACCAATGTCCAAAAAACGTATTACATAAGGATGATTCATTTGCGAGTTTTCAATTTAACACAAATAAGTTTAGAATAATACGTGTTTATAAACGAACTAAGCGTAAATACGAGTAATTTGAGTCTTCTGTAATTTCACAATAAACTACCATCATCAACAACAATCACGGATTAAGCCCACGTGATCTCATAGATTCTCATTCAAAAAGTTGAATCCATCTCTTTTTCGGTCTCCCGACATTCCTGTCTCCTTTTGGTTTGTAATTAAGTATAATTTTTGGAATGCGATCATCTTTCATTCTTTGAACATGTTCTTTCCAGTTTTTTGTAGATTATTTTATTTCATCTAAAAGTTTAAAAATATTTAGTTCATTTCTAATATCTTCACTTCTTCTTTTATCTAGAAGTTTGCAGCCAGCCACACTTCTCAGAAATCTCATTTCAGCTGCTTCTATGATTTTCTCTTCTCTTTTAATTAAAACTCAAAATTCACTACCATACAATAGTAAGGGGACTGCCACTGCTTTATACAATAGTAAGGGGACTGCCACTGCTTTATACAATAGTAAGGGGACAGCCACTGCTTTATAAAATTTTAGTTTTGTTTCCTTTCTTGTTTTTAAACATTCTTTTAATTGCGCCACAATAAACTAAGCGTGTTAATTCTGTGAAAAGTTAATTAATTTTACTGATCATACAAATAATAAATTAGCGAAGAACTGGTGCCCACCTAAGTATAATCGTTTAAATTCATATAAACATTAATTTAGCCTGGAAAAATGGAGCATTAATGTCCTATTTTCTACACATTTGACATTTAATTTATTGTTTCGTTTAAGTACTCATTAATGTAGATAAATTATTTAATAAGTTCCTTAAAAATATTTACCCATCAATAGGAACCTCAACTCGATGCTATTCTTTTTGCAGACGATTTAGCTCTTCTGGCACTCTCCGAAAATGATTTGCAACGATCAATTTACAATTTACAAAAAATAGGTGCCAAATTTAATATGGAAATATCAATTAACAAAACTAAAATTATGGCATTTCATGGGAAGGACCCCATACAAAGTAAAATCTGTCTCCAGAATACAATTTTAGAGAGATCTAATCAATTTAAATATCTTGGATATTATCTCTCTATCTAGGATGAAAAGGATATCCCTGAAAAAGTTACTAGTTATAATAAAAGTTTAGGAATTATTAATCAAGTTATGAAACCATCCCTTGTACAAAAAAACACCAGATTACGTTTATATAACACTTTGGCTAGACCAGTGTTGACCTATGGTAGTGAAGTATGGACACTAAAAAAACAACATGAAAGCAGAATAACGGCTTGTGAAATGAGATGCATGCGCAGAACAGCGGGTTACACCAGATGGGATCGGAAAAGGAACACCGATATCTTAAAAGAATTGAAGACTACGCCAATTTTGGATTATATTAAACAGTACCAACTAAATTGGAAACACCATCTTGAAAGAATGAGTTCAAATCGGATCCCCAAAGCTGTTTATAATTATATACCAAGAGGATGAAGATCACTGGGCCGTCCTATGAAACGCTGGAGGGAAAATTTTCTATAGGATCGTAACAGGCCTTGGCCACCCCAGGCCAACGCAAATGGAAGAGATTGATGCCAGGCCTAGTTTCTTCTGCCAACGCTTGGAGGCGCTTCACTCGCTATGTCGAAAAGCAAATTCGTCTACAGTGACAGTGCAGCCAACAGACTCCCTGAATTAAATATTTTTTTTATTATTTGAAATGAGCTGACCTACTCTTAATTTAAGTAGAAATATTATGTTGATAAAACGTTTGTTTAAACTATTCCATGTAATATTAGCTTTGAATAATTTTTATACCTAGTTTCTTTTATTTATATCATAATAAACTTATATTTTATTCTATTATGTTGGCTGCGTATTTTAAACTGTAGGGGCATCGTGCATCAATTTTTGTTTCTTTAATTAGAAGGAATTAATTTTCTGTTAAAAGAATATTTTCTAGTAAGTATTATTAATACGTAAATACATTAAAATAAATATTAAAATATATGAATTGGCTCATGTTTCCATTAGGTCACGGAATTTTTAAAATTCCTTAAATTACTTTTACGGAATTATTAGGTTATGGTTTTCTTTTTATTTACATTTCCTACTTTTATAAAAATTTCTAATGCTTGTTAAAATTCTTAATATTTTTCCTGCGTATAATACAAGATTCTTATGCGACTGTTCCATTACTTACGTGATCTAGTAGAAAATCTTATGATTGTTAGCCTATATAGTGCATACAGAAATTTTAGGAGGCAAACATGATTTTGTATAATGTTAGAAATAATGCGATTTTAAGTAACTTATTTTTTTTAGTGATAGGTACATTGATGCCATATCTTTGACGTAATTATATTGAATTATTATTCTTCATCTAGCCACCTGTCATTGTTCTGGGATCAAGTTTTGGATAAGATTCTCTATCTATCTTGGTTATTCCATGTCTACTCTTCCATAATTTCCATCCATTGAATTACCCTTTTCTAGACATTCTCCTTAACTTGTTCTTCAGACCTTGTCTATATCTTGGTCAACCTCTGAAAGACGGTGTTAATAGAGCGAGTAAAGTTACATAAGACATAGCAAGCCATAATAGATAACTGTCTGCTATCGAAGGATAACCATATATTGAATTTATATATATATATATTGTAACTTGAACCCCAGAATGTGTACTTGAGACTGAAAACATATTACATTAATTAAAACTTAAAGAAAAACAATGAAGGAATATTTAATTATAAGTACGGTACTTGTTTTATAATTTTTTTATTTCAGCAAAAGAACTGATATTTTTAGATAGGAGAATGTTTATTTTCTACCAGTTCTTTTATAGCTTATTTTATGGTTGTTCTGTTGAAATAATACGTAGAATTTCTGTATTTTTTCATGTTCATATAACTGTAGTATGTTTATAAAGATTCAAAAACTATGTAGTGTCCATTACGGTACGTACTTTGTATAACTTTTTTTTTCTTTCTATTCAGATCTGCAAATGTCCAGTAATGCTGCTCTTAACCTCCATCTGGAAAGGGGTCATTGATAACTGAATTCACCACCAATACAGTGAAATGAATGGTTTATTGTGATTTAATGCATTGTTTGATTGAGATTATCATATGTTAAGAACAGTAAGATACCTGTAATTTTTAATTACCTTTTTTGTAAGGGACCAAATTTTGTTGGTAAAATATGTAGGGAAAGAAATTAAAAAATCTCAATGCATTAATTCTTCATAATTACTTAAATTCTCTTATTGTTTATTATTATTTTGTTCATATGTCTAAAATAAATAAATGATTATTAAATGATATCTCTATTTTTATTTGAACCTTTCCTTGATAATTAGGGCCATCCTTTCTTTAATTCTAAGAAAATGTAATGCAAAAAATAATGTTAGTTCTAAGAAAATTTTGAACAAAAATAAACAGTTTAAATGAATACTTTAAAATAATTAATTTAATTATAAAATATTTTTCCAGTTTTCTAAAACTAATCAACTATTTTTCTGATGTTAGGAATATATTCCATGTATTGAATAAAGAGTAAGTTGAGGGTCTTGGAAATTGAGATGAAGTTCTGAATTGATATATTCATAACACTGTGAGGTTTTATTTAATAATTACTCAAATTTTACAGCTTGCCTCATACTTTTGTAAAACAGAGGACCAGTTTCGAAAGAAGTTTCCCTTTCGAAACTAGTTCTGAGTTTTTCAATAATATGAGGTGTGCTGTAAAATCTGATTGATTAATATTATTCCAGGCATTATTTCAAATGTGGTATTACAAACGCCTAAAATGACGACTGAGCCACCGGGTTCAACATTGATTAGTTATACTTTTATTGATAGATGGCGCAATTTGTTTTGCCGATAATACAGTAAGCTGTAATCGGTTAGTGTTTTCTGCACCCCAGGCCAACGCAAAAGGAAGAGAGTGATGCCAGGCCTAGTTTTTTCTGCCAACGCTTGGAGGCGCTTCAGTCGCTATGTCGAAAAGCAAATTCGTCTACAGTGACAGTGCAGCCAACAGACTGCCTGAATTAAATATTTTTTTTATTATTTGAAATGAGCTGACCTACTCTTAATTTAAGTAGAAACAATATCTTGATAAAACGTTTGTTTAAACTATTCCATGTAATATTACCTTTGAATAATTTTTATACCTCATCATCATCATCATAGTACATTCACGAATTTAGGCCATTTGTTGACCTGTTTCGGCCTCAAGAGAAACACCATCCAGAAGTCTTTTGAGTGGACGTCCTGGTCTTCTTCTTCCTGCAGGTTGATATCTTAACATTAGTTTGGGTATTCTGTGATCTTCCATTCGATGAACATGTTGTATCCATCTTGACTTATAATCAGAAATTTTGTTTTCTAAAGATTCCATGTGTAATTCTTCTAAGATGTCTTCATTTTTTTTGTGATCTAGTAGTGTGTATCCTGCAGTCCTCCGAAGATATCTCATTTCAGCAGATCTAAGTCTCTGTATATCCTTCTGTTTCAATAGTTTCTTTTATTTATATCATAATAAACTGTATATTTTATTCTATTATGTTGGCTGCGTATTTTAAAATGGAGCATCATGCATCAATTTTTGTTTGTTTAATTAGAAGGAATTAATTTTCTGTTAAAAGAATATTTTCTAGTAAGTATTATTAATACGTAAATACATTAAAATAAATATTAAAATATATGAATTGGCTCATGTTTCTATTAGGTCACGGAATTTTTAAAATTCCTTAAATTACGGAATTATTAGGTTATGGTTTTGTTTTTATTTACATTTCCTACTTTTATAAAAAATGTCTAATGCTTGTTAAAATTCTTAATATTTTTCCTGCGCATAATACAAGATTCTTATGCGACTGTTCCATTACTTACGTGATCTAGTGGAAAATCTTCCTATGTATGATTGTTAGCCTATATAGTGCATACAGAAATTTTAGGGGGCAAACATGCTTTTGTATAATGTTAGAAATAATACGATTTTAAGTAACTTATTTTTTTAGTGATAGGTACATTGATGCCATATCTTTGACGTAATTATATTGAATTATTATTCTTCATCTAGCCACCTGTCATTGTTCTGGGATCAAGTTTTGGATAAGATTCTCTATCTATCTTGGTTATTCCATGTCTACTCTTCCATAATTTCCATCCATTGAATTATCATTTTCTAGACATTCTCCTTAACTTGTTCTTCAGACCTTGTCTATATCTTGGTCAACCTCTGAAAGACGGTGTTAATAGAGCGAGTAAAGTTACGTAAGACATAGCAAGCCATAATAGATAACTGTCTGCTAACGAAGGATAACCATATATTGAATTTATATATATATATTGTAACTTGAACCCCAGAATGTGTACTTGAGACAAAACATATTACATTAATTAAAACTTAAAAAAAAAACAATGAAGGAATATTTAATTATAACTACGGTACTTGTTTTATAATTTTTTTATTTCAGCAAAAGAACTGATATTTTTAGATAGGAGAATGTTTATTTTCTACCAGTTCTTTTATAGCTTATTTTATGGTTTTTTTGTTGAAATAATACGTAGGATTTCTGTATTTTTTCATGTTCATATAACTGTAGTATGTTTATAAAGATTCAAAAACTATGTAGTGTCCATTACAGTACGTACTTTGTATAACTTTTTTTTTCTTTCTATTCAGATCTGCAAATGTCCAGTAATGCTGCTCTTAACCTCCATCTGGAAAGGGGTCATTGATAACTGAATTCACCACCAATACAGTGAAATGAATGGTTTATTGTGATTTAATGCATTGTTTGATTGAGATTATCATATGTTAAGAACAGTAAGATACCTGTAATTTTTAATTACCTTTTTTGTAAGGGACCAAATTTTGTTGGTAAAATATGTAGGGAAAGAAATTAAAAAATCTCAATGTATTAATTCTTCATAATTACTTAAATTATCTTATTGTTTATTATTATTATTTTGTTCATATGTCTAAAATAAATAAATGATTATTAAATGATATCTCTATTTTTATTTGAACCTTTCCTTGATAATCAGGGTCATCCTTTCTTTAATTCTAAGAAAATGTAATGCAAAAAATAATGTTATTTCTAAGAAAATTTTGAACAAAAAAACAGTTTAAATGAATACTTTAAAAGAATTAATTGAATTATAAAATATTTTTCCAGTTTTCTAAAACTAATCAACTGTTTTTCTGATGTTAGGAATATATTCCATGTATTGAATAAAGAGGAAGTTGAGGGTCTTGGAAATTGAGATGAAGTTCTGAATTGATATATTCATAACTCTGTGAGGTTTTATTTAATAATAATTACTCAAATTTTACAGCTTGCCTCATACTTTTGTAAAACAGAGGACCAGTTTCGAAAGAAGTTTCCCTTTCGAAACTAGTTCTGAGTTTTTCAATAATATGAGGTGAGCTGTAAAATCTGATTGATTAATAATATTCCAGACATTATTTAAAATGTGGTATTATAAACGCCGAAAGTGACGACTGAGCCACCGGAATCAACACTGATTAGTTATACTTATATCGATAGATGGCGCAAATTGTTTTGCCGATAATACAGTAAGCTGTAATCGGTTAGTGTTTTCTGCCAACGCTTGAGGTCTCTGGAGTCTAGGCATCACTGAATAACATTGGCGCTGGTCATCTCTAATTTGGGTTATCTCTGCTAATAGGGATCAAGACACCGGCCGTGAAAGCCTACAGTTATACATTAGATAGTTTTGTTGCAAATCATCGAGTTCTATACATGTTTTATACAATATGAGCATGAAGGAGTACAGAGATGTACAGAAAAAAGTTATTGTGGCTTGAACTTGGTCAAGAGATAAATAAAAGCTGTAAATATTGTATCTCGGGGATATTATGGATGTGCATAAATTTCGTCTTCTATTAAATTCAAAACCTGATAAAACTGCTCAGACGAAAATCTGAAGAATTCTAAAATTTGGTATATTCATCAACCATATGTTTATTTAAGAACTAAAGAATCATTTATTCTATAATTTTCCATACAACATTCATATGATGCTGTTGCTCTAGGTACTCTGTGATATATATATATATATATATATATATATATATGCTATAATTAAATGTTTAACATTGAGCAATGCCACTCTCTATGGAGCAATGCAAGCTTAATATGGTATAAGAAAAATAAATGCCTGGACGGGATTCGAACCCGGATCTCTGAGTCTGTACCTCAGCGTGATATCATGCCATATAGTTTAAAGTAATCCCACTACAGGCCTCAGGAGGCCCTTGGGGTAGTAGGAGGTTAAGGCTCCCATTTTTTGTAGACAATCGGCACTTGATGTCAGCCGGGTTGTCAGCCCTGCGTGACGGCCGCCTTTACCCCAGAACAAGCGTCTGGTACTCATTTCAGTTAGAGGCTGAGTCGACCCCAGGGCCATAGTGCCGCCAGAAGGTTTTGGTCAGTTTAAAAATCCGGACCTTACCGGGACTTGAACCCTCGACCTTCCAACTTGTAGAGCAGTGCCTTAACCACTACGCTATGGCATACCACTATCATACCATATGTATATATGGTATATATATATATATATAAAACGACCCACTATGCTAGCTCAGTTGATAGAATGCACTTCTTTTAGCTAACTTACTGGCATTATCAAACCCGTAGGTTCATGCCCAAGCGGACATAAGCACTCCACACATCCCTATCCTGAGCTAATGTATTCCCAGTAGTAGTCCCCACCCAGAACCGAAAGGGAGATTATTTTACCTCCGGAAAATGTTAGCCAGTGAAACCCATGTCCGCATTTCTTGATGGTTGTACAGTAATTAACACGAGTTTTAAAATAAATACATAAATGACTACTGACTTTTGAAGTATCAGTTTGTAACAACATTCACAAATTTCCCATAATTAAAGTTCTCCATCGTAATCTGTCCTCTGTCTTCATCTAAATTTCCTCACTGAATTCTGAATGTTATTCTTCCAGGATGTTCTTGGTCTTCCTTTTCTGCTCCTTCTTTCAATGTTCCATGCATAAACAGCCTTTGGTAGTCTTCCATCCTGCATTCTTCTTAAGTGTCCATCTGTGTTCAATCTCATCTCATTTATTATAGTACTTCTGCATTAATCCATTTTCTAATTCTTTCCAGTCGAGATTTTCTGGCAGCTCTTCTCCAAAAATCCATTTCAACTGCAGTTAACTGTTGGCATGTTGTGTCATTGTCCAAACATCCAATCCATATACCATTATACTTTCTAGTATGGACTTATAAATTAGTTGTTTTGTTCTGTTAATGATGCTTTTACTCCATAACATTCCTATGGTTTTTCTTCCATTACTCCGTTTTTGCTATTTCTTTATTTGATGTTCCATCTTTTTCTATAATTGATCCCAAATAAAAAAAATTATCGCTCTTCTTTATCTTTACCCCATCAACATATAATTGATCTGGTTCATTTGTTAAATACTCTGTTTTTTTTATATTCAAACCCCATTTTTTATATGTTCTTGACAACTGATTACTAGAGTTCGGATGTTAGGCACTTAAAAATTTCAAAATAGGCGGGCAAAAAGGCACTAAATATCATTAATATAGGCACTAAAAAATTCAAAATAGGCTCTTATAAAAATGGACTACAACGTATATTTTTTACAGCCTTACATTAAGAATATAAACATATGATTACCCCTCAGGGGTCCTCATCTAGGGGATATGTGGATGGCGACAACAAGGTGCCCAAGCTGTGCAAAACATTTCTTCCACTTACTTGTGTTTTGCACTCTTTTAACTTTACTATCTAACCTCTCTTGGTTAACTCTTGTTTTTTTGACGCCGACGCTATTAGGGCATCCGAGAGCTAGGGAGTCTTTCCTTTCTTCTTTCCTTTATTTTCTTTTCTCCTCCAGAAATGCCTGACCAGAGGCTATAAGATGGCAGCCCCATCACTGGTCTTGCCTTCCTTTGGCCAGCAACCAATCGAAGAGACTATTATTATGCTTTCAAGTCTTATACGAGAATTTCCCTCAAACGCTGGAGGGAAAATTTTCTACAGGATCGTAACAGGCCTTGGCCTAATACTTGGAAGGAAGAAGAAGAAGAAGATAAAAACTTACTGTACCAACTGAAAATATTTATATTATACTTTATTTAATAAAAATTACATACCACTGACGTACACTGTAGAGTTGTTTCATTAGAGCACTTGTTCACAGTCAACACAGTAAGTACCTAGTATAATGCAGCAGTTAACCATGTACCCCATCTAGTTAAAACAGGTTGTGGAGGTAATGCTAGTTCTGGTGCAACTTCTTTGAACAACTGAACCCTGAATGGAGATTTGATAAATGCCTTTTACTGTTGGAAATCAAGGCATCTACGCCTGGCAACAGACCACGAATTTCCTCACAGATTCTATGCAATGCATGATTAAGACACGTTATGTGAAGCATGTTGGGGAACAGGAGTTTGAGGATCTTGCCAGCTTTCTTCATGTAGGCTGCAGCATCAGACGTAAACAGAAGAACGTCACCATATTTTATTCCATCAGGCCACAGTATATTCAATGCTGAGGTAAACACTTGCGCAATAGTTGAATTATTTGTTCACAAGCCAATAAATATATTTGAGAGGATTGATCATAGCCCATAGTGCCAATTACAAAAAAACTAAAACTCCTGGCGCGACATGCCTAGATGGCCCTTAGCCTACCAGCCGGCTGCTGGCCTAATATCCACATGTGTCAATCACAGAGGTAGATGATCATCAGCCAGTGTAGGGGTGACATGTGGTCAGCATGTCGAGTCCCCCAGCCGATATAGCTGGTTTTCTCAACCTGGAGCCGCTACTTATTGTAGCTACCCAAATGCCTCGCGATGCTGGGTGGGCACCGGTCCCATACTGGCCGAAATACCATGAGAAAATATCTTCCCCCATGGAGACTCGAACCAGCGCAAGTCCCGTAGCTCTGCGCCAAGGCTTCCTGCCTTAACCACTCGGCTACGGCGCGGGACGCCAATTACAACATTAGCAATAAATCGAACAAAAGGATCTGTACTCTCGTCAACTGAAATCTTTATTTTCTTCCCATTGACCCCTTCTCTAATTATACTAATGGCATCACTGTAACAAACATAAACATAAGATTTACGTAACGTGCTTTCATTTGGGATTTTTTTCTTTTATGTACTTATGTAAATTTAAGAGAGAAGGGGATTTATGATTTGAAATCTACTGCACAAGATAGGAAGAAATGGTGTAAACTAGTTGAGAAGACCAAGACATTCCACTGGAAGTTGTAGAGCCTGACGAAGAAGAAGATGTACTTATGTAAGAAATTGTTTAAAGTCGTATTTTCTAGTTTTGTAAAGGGATACCAGCTGAGTTAAATGCTTTGCAGAGATCCACTGAAAACTGTTTGATGTTTATTGATAGCATATGAAGATATGAGAGATGATTTTGGAATTTGTTTTGCCTCTTTACAAAGAGCAGACTTATGTATTGCAGTGTGTACGTGCTGCGTAACATGACAGTTCTTTGTGCAATTCACAGAAATTTCACATACTCTGCAGTACAATATTACATCGTCATTTGTGAATGTTTCTGCACCAAATTCTTTCACGAAATTGGCCAGTTTGTCTTTCACCGTTGTCCGTTCTTAGGCATAGTAAAACAACTGTTTTAAAGGTAAAAAGAATAAGCCACATCCACTTGTCACACCACTTTACCTTTGAAGCACTTGTCTATGAATGACGACTTCAGACTGAATTCAACATAAATAAATAATAGTTTTAAAAAAACTAAAACAACACGCTTTATTAGAAAACCGAACTAAAAAAATGAAAAATAATTTTAATTTCCAACACGCTTGGGATAAATAATTTTACCATCAAAAGCGTGGGATGCTCTTTATCAATTAATATATTTGATAATAAACAGATATTGGTAAAAGTAAAGTCTCTAAGAAAAAAATGTAAAAATCCTACAAAGCACCCCACGCTTTTGATGGTAAAATTATTTATCCCAAGCGTGTTGGAAATTAAAATTATTTTTCATTTTTTTAGTTCGGTTTTCTAATAAAGCGTGTTCTTTTAGTTTTTTAAAACTATTATTTATTTTTTAGTTTTAATATTTTACAGAATAACATAAAAATGTAAATATCTTTAAATTTGATTCTATTGTAATATGAGCTGAAAGTAATACTCTTCTAAAAAAACCTCCCAGCCGGATTTGAACCAGCAACCTATAGATTACTGAAATTATATACCACTAGAGTTCACCGCTCTACCAACTCAGCTCTTACAACGATTGACTAAAAAGTCGACAAGTACGCAGCCTATTATACCAGTTTTCATTTTTTTTTATTTTCTGATGATTCTGGCCAGGATTTTAGAAACAAAATATGACATTATTGTATTGTCACGGGTCCTTTACAAGTACACAAAGTTTCAAGTCGATCTAATGTTTCTGAGTGGGTGAAAATCGTGTTCAAAGATGCCATTACATAGATACAAAGACACTTTTTTTTTAATTTTCTGACGATTCTGGCCAGGATTTTAGAAACAAATATGAAATTATTGTATTGTCACGGGTCCTTTACAAGTATACAAACTTTCAAGTCGATCCAATGTTTCTAAGTGTGTGAAAATCGTGTTAAAAAATTCCGTTACATAGATCCAAAAACACTTTTTTTTATTTTCTGATGATTCTGCCATGATTTTAGAAACAAAATATGAAATTATTGTATTGTCACGGGTCTTTTACAATTATGCAAAGTTTCAAGTCGATCCAATGATTTTAAGTAGGTGAAAATCGCGTTAAAAGATTGTTACATAGATAGATACAGGTCAAGCTAATATAAAGCTTGTACAAATAATATTGCCACTCACTTAAACATTTCAGCACCAGTTGGGAGAGAGAAAAAAAAGCTTGAGCCACCTACCCTCTTTGTCACTCAGCAATATTTGTATTGAAAATAAGCAGAGCTATACTTTAGAATAATACAATGGGACATAGCTTAGGGCTATTTCGCTTAATGGGAGTGCATGAAGTGGAAAAATAAAATAACTGATATTTGTTATTTTCCCTAACGGGAGTGTATTGAGGGGAAAACCATCTACCTGCTAGGTTATTGTCTTATTGCCATTCTTATCCTAAAATATTCTATGAGAGAATTTATAAAAAAGAACACTTGAAAATTTCTATGCAATGACATGTGCCATGATTGTTTGTCCATTTCAATCGATTTCATTGAAATACTAAGTTAATTTTGAGAAAAATGGCAAATAGGCATTTATAGGCATTATAAGCTGAAATAGGCATGTGTAGGCAAAATTAACTTAATGGAAAACAATTCTACAATTGTAGGTATGAACTTACATGAAGTCACTTTTACAATATCTATAATAAATAACTGTAGGCATTTTCCCTAACATCCAGTCTCTACTGATTACAATATAATTTGCATCTTCTCCATCCTGGGTTATAATTATCTGATCATCGGCAAAAAGTAAGTGAAGTATCTTTTTATACGCTTTATATTAACTAGACCTGTAACTGAATCTATTAACGCAATTTTCGCCCACTTAAAATCGTTGGATCGACTTTAAACTTTGTATACTTATAAAAGACCTGTGACAATACAATAATTTCATATTTTGTTTCTAAAATCATGGCCAGAATCATGAGAAAATAAAAAAAAGTGTCTTTGTAGCTATGTAATGGAATTTTTGAACACGATTTTCACCCATTTAGAAACATTGGATCAACTTGAAACTTTGTATACGTGTAAAGGACCTGAGACAATACAATAAATTCATATTTATTTTCTAAAATCCTGGCCAGAATTATCAGAAAATCAAAATAAGTGTCTTTGTAGCTATGTAACGGAAGTTTTGAACACGATTTTCACCCACTTAGAAACATTAGATCGACTTGAAACTTTGTGTACTTGTAAAGGATCCGTGACAATACAATAATTTCATATTTTGTTTCTAAAATCCTGGCCAGAATCATCAGAAAATCAAAAAAAAGTGTTTTGTATTTATGTAACGGAATCTTTGAACATGATTTCACCCACTTAGAAACATTGGATCGACTTGAAACTGTGTATACTTGTAAAGGACCCGTGACACTACAATAATTTCATATTTTATTTCTAAATTTCTACCCAGAATCATCTGAAAATCAAAAAAATTAAAACTGGTATAATAGGTTACGGACTTGTCGACTTTTTAGTCAGTCGTTGTAAGAGCTCAGTTGGTAGAGTGGTGAACTAGTGGTATATAATTTCAGTAACCCATACGTCGCTGGTTCGAAACCGGCTGTGGAGGATTTTTTTTAGAAGAGTAATACTTTTAGCTCATTCTACAATAATATGGAATTTAAAGATATTTACATTCTTATCTTATTCTGTAAAATATTAAAACTAAAAAATAAAAAATTAATAATAGTTTTAAAAAACTAAAACAGCACGCTTTATTAGAAAACCGAACTCAAAAATGAAAAATAATTTTAATTTCCAACGCGCTCAAATTTAAAGTGGTCAACAAAAAAATCATCTCCAACACACATAGAATAAAACTAGAATTATCAACAAAAATAAAATAATTTTACCATCAAAAGCGTGGGGTGCTTTTTACGATTTTTACATGTTCTTCTTAGAGACTTAATTTTACCAATATCTGTTTATTATCAAATATATTAATTGATATAGAGCACCCCACGCTTTTGATGGTAAAATTATTTTCCTTTTGTTGATAATTCTAGTTTTATTCTATGTGTGTTGAAGATTATTTTTTTGTTGATCACTTTAAATTTATCCCAAGCATATTAGAAATTAAAATTATTTTTCATTTTTGAGTTTGGTTTTCTAATAAAGCGTGCTGTTTTATTTTTTTAAAACTATTATTTATTATGATTTTTACATTTTCTTCTTAGAGACTACTTTTACCAGTATCTGTTTATTATCAAATATATTAATTGGTAAACAGCACCCCATGCTTTTGATGGTAAAACTATTTATCCCAAGCGTGTTGGAAATTAAAATTATTTTTTCAATTTTTAGTTCGGTTTTCTAATAAAGCGTGTTTTTTTAGTTTTTTAAAACTATTATTTATTTATTTGTAGATACCTTCTTTCTGTTAATTCATTGGCAACATGAGTTCAAATATCATGTGTATGTTGGCTGCATCCCGTTATTCCAAATTGTAAACCGCTTCAAGTCAGTTGACACATGCCCATGGTGTACGGTTGGAACTTGGGGGGGGAAAAAAATCTTGTGACATGTTGTAAAGTCATCATTATCATCCTTCACAGATTAGGTCTTTGACTGTTCCGATCTCACATCTGTTCAGCCCAGCGCTTTCTTGGTCTTCCCACCAATCTTCGTCCTTCAGAATTATACATCCGGCTTATTCAAGTGAGACTTTTGAGAAAGACTGTTTTACGTGGTGGATTTCCAGTCCGATTCACAAACCCAACCTGGAGGACCGGAGGTTTTCTGTTGGGTCCCTTTCCCTTAGAAGGTTGGTTTCTCCTAGGCTGACGAGAGTCCTCGTTCTGGGTTTATTTTCGAAGTTTCTCCTTCTCTTATACCCTTACCAATACTCAGTGCGTTGGGGCCTTTTATCGATAGCCATGTCTCGATTCACCGTATTCAGTTAAAGCAGTACCACATCTTGCAGAATGTGGTTCTTCACCTCGAACAGGCGGTCTTGGTTATAGCTTCATCAGAGATAAATATCTTACATTACGTCAATCAGTAAAATCGAACCATGAATTCTATTTGCTGAGAAATTAATTTCTTTACGTAATTTCTGCGTGACGGATATTTGATGTAACATGGTGTGGGAATCCATGTTTTTCTGAAGACAAGAGTGCGCCCAGTTCCCCGGTTTATTTCTTGATATGTATTTCAAGTATCAAGAAATAAACCGTATTACTCCGTTGTTCTTGCACATTGGAGGGGTGTCCCAACCCGCCGGTTGGTCATTGTCGCTGGTAATTCTTGTCTTCAGCGATATCAGCGTAAAATTTGGAGAAAAAAATGGTAATCATAAATAACATTACCTTTATTTAATTAAGCCAAAATAATTTGAAAATATAAAAAAACCTGTAAAGATAACAACCTGAACCCCTATCTGGCCCACCGGATCTTGTGGTCATGTCAGCACGTTAGTGCAGCCCAACTTATTGACAGACTCGTGGTAAACAGTGGCAGTTGGGCACCGCCAGGCCACGAATAATTTCCCGTATCCCCGCAAGTCGAGGAGTTTATATGGACAGTTGAGCTACAGCCAGTTAGGATGTGGAGAGCGTGTGTGTGTGTGTGTGTGTGTGTGTGTGTGTGCATGAGTGTGAAGATGGCAGAATCACCCTTTTATGTATCGTTCCTCTCCTTCCCCCGAATCCAGGTCCGTGGAAAAGCTGAGCCCTCTTGAGTTCATCAGCCTGCCACCCAACCTGAATCCAGATGGGTCCCAGTCCAGGATATTCCCTGTGCTGAGTGCAGAAGAGGAAGGACCCGGGGTCTGTCCTTTCCTGGCTGGAGTAGAATGTGTGATTTTTTTTGTGGGTGTGTCTTTGTTTTTTTTTTTTGGCGTCTGCTTGTTTCTTATTTGTGGGTGTGTGTTTCTTTTTTTTTTTTGATGTCTGCATGTGTTTTTTATGGGTTTGTGTGTTTCTTTTTTTTTTTTGGTGTCTGTGTGGTTCTTTTTTTTGTCTGTGTGTGTTTCTTTTTTTTTTGGTGTCTGTGTATGTTTTTTTGTGTCTGTGTGTGTGAAGATGGCAGAATCACCCTTTTATGTATCGTTCCTCTCCTTCCCCCGAATCCAGGTCCGTGGAAAAGCTGAGCCCTCTTGAGTTCATCAGCCTGCCACCCAACCTGAATCCAGATGGGTCCCAGTCCAGGATATTCCCTGTGCTGAGTGCAGAAGAGGAAGGACCCGGGGTCTGTCCTTTCCTGGCTGGAGTAGGATGTGTGATTTTTTTTGTGGGTGTGTCTTTGTTTTTTTTTTTGGCGTCTGCTTGTTTCTTATTTGTGGGTGTGTGTTTCTTTTTTTTTTTGGTGTCTGCGTGTGTTTTTTAATGGGTTTGTGTGTATCTTTTTTTTTGGTGTCTGTGTGATTCTTTTTTTTGTGTCTGTGTGTGTTTCTTTTTTTTTTGGTGTCTGTGTATGTTTTTTGTGTCTGTGTGTGTGAAGATGGCAGAATCACCCTTTTATGTATCGTTCCTCTCCTTCCCCCCGAATCCAGGTCCCGTGGAAAAGCTGAGCCCTCTTGATTCATCAGCCTGCCACCCAACCTGAATCCAGATGGGTCCCAGTCCAGGATATTCCCTGTGCTGAGTGCAAAAGAGGAAGGACCCGGGGTCTGTCATTTCCTGGCTGGAGTAGGATGTGTGATTTTTTTTGTGGGTGTGTCTTTGTTTTTTTTGCCATCTGCTTGTTTCTTTTTTGTGTCTGTGTAAGTTTCTTTTTTTTGTCGATGTCTGTGTGTGTGTTCTTTTTTTTTCGGTGTCTGTGTATGTTTCGTTTTTGGTGTCTTGTAGTTTTTTTTTTTTTTTTTTCGGTGTCTGGTTGTGTCCTTTTTTTTGGTAGTCTGTTGTATGTTTCTTTTTCTGTGTTTGTGTTAAGTTTCTTTTTTTTTCGTATCTGTGGTGCGTGTTTCCTTTTTTTTTTGGTGTCTGTGTATGTTTCTTTTTTTGGTTGTCTGTGTAAGTTTCGTGTTTTGTTTCGGTGTGCTGTGGGGAGTCCCTTGTTTTGTTGTCTGTGTATGTTCTCTTTTTTGGTGTATGGTGTAAGTTTCTGCTTTTTTTTCGGTGTCTGTGTGGCGGCTGTTGCCCTTTTTTTTTTGGTGTCTTTGTATGTTCTTTTTTTGGTGTCTGTGAATTTCTTCTTTTGTTTTTTTTTTCGGTGTCTGTGTATGTTTTTTTTTTTTTTTCGATGTCCTGTGTGCGTGTTCCTTTTTTGTTTTGGTGTCTGTGGTAAGTTTCTGTTGTTATTTCGGTGTCGGTGTTGTGTTCCTTTTGTTTGGTGTCCGTGGTATTTTCTTTTTGTGGTGTCTGTGTAAGTTCTATTTTTTTTGGTGTCTGTGTGCATGTTCCTTTTTTGGTGTCTGTGTATGTTTCTTTTTTGGTCTCTGTGTAATTTCCTTTTTTTTTTTTTTTCGGTGTCTGTGTATGTTTCTTTTTTTTATTTTCGATGTCTGTGTGCCGTGTTCCTTTTTTATTTGGTGTCTGCTACGTATGTTTCTTTTTTTGGTGTCTGTGGTAAGTTTCTTTTTTTTTGGTGTCTGTGTATGTTTTCTTTTTTTTTTCGATGTCTGTGTGCGTGTTCCTTTTTTTTTTTGGTGTCCCTGTGTATGGTTCTTTTTTGGTGTCTGTGTAAGTTTCTTTTTTTTGCGGTGTCTCTGTGGTGTTCTGTTTTTGGTGTACTGTGTATGTTTCTTTTTTGGTTTCTGATTTAAGTTTTTTTTTTCGGTGTCTTTTTCTTTTTCTTTTTTGTTTCTTTTCGATGTCTGTGTGATTGTTCCTTTTTTTTTGGTGTCTGTGTAAGTTTCTCTTTTTTTTTTTCGGTTCTGGTGTGTTCCTTCTATTTTTTTGGTGTCTGTGTATGTTTCTTTTTGGTGGTCTTGTGAAATAGTTCTTTTTTTTTTTTCGTGTCTGTGTGCGTGTTCCTTTTTTTGGTGTCTGTGTATGTTTCTTTTTTGGTCTCTGTGTAAGTTTCCTTTTTTTTCGGTGTCTGTGTATGTTTCTTTTTTTTTCGATGTCTGTGTGCGTGTTCCTTTTTTTTTGGTGTCTGTGTATGTTTCTTTTTTGGTGTCTGTTAAGTTTCTTTTTTTTTGGTGTCTGTGTATGTTTCTTTTTTTTTCGATGTCTGTGTGCGTGTTCCTTTTTTTTTGGTGTCTGTGTATGTTTCTTTTTTGGTGTCTGTGTAAGTTTCTTTTTTTTTCGGTGTCTGTGTATGTTTCTTTTTTTTTTCAATGTCTGTGTGTGTGTTCCTTTTTTTGATGTCTGTGTGTGTGTTCCTTTTTTTTTGGTGTCTGTGTACGTTTCTTTTTTGGTGTCTGTGTAAGTTTCTTTTTTTTTCGGTGTCTGTGTGTGTTTCTTTTTTGTCTGTGTATGTTTCTTTTTTGGTGTCTGTGTAAGTTTCTTTTTTTTCGGTGTCTGTGTGTGTTTCTTTTTTTTTGGTGTCTGTGTGTTTCTTTTTTGTGTCTGTGTGTGTTTGTTTTTGTGTGTGTGTGTGTGTGTGTGTGTGTGTGTGTGTGTGTGTGTGTGTGTGTGTGTAGCTGTGTGGGAAGATGGCAGAATCCCCCGTTCCTCTCCTTCCCCCGAATCCAGGTCCGTGGAAAAGCTGTGCCCCTCTCGGGTTCATCAGCCTGCCACCCAACCTGAATCCAGATGGGTCCCAGTCCAGGCTATTCCCTGTGCTGAGTGCAGGAGAGAAGGACCCGAGGTCTGTCCATCGGAATGGCAGAATCCCCCTTTATGTATCCGTTCCTCTCCTTCCCCCGAATCCAGGTCCGTGGATAAGCTGAGCCCCTCTTAGGTTCTCAGCCTGCCACAACCTGAATCCAGATGGGTCCCAGTCCAGGCTATTCCCTGTGCTGAGTGCAGGAGGGGAAAGGACCGGGGTCTGTCCATTGGAAAGGCAGAATCCTCCCTTTATGTATCCGTTCCTCTCCTTCCCCCGAATCCAGGTCCGTGGAAAAGCTGTGCCCCTCTCGGGTTCATCAGCCTGCCACCCAACCTGAATCCAGATGGGTCCCAGTCCAGGCTATCCCCTGTACTGAGTGCAGAAGAGAAAGGACCCGAGGTCTGTCCTTTCCTGGCTGGAGTAGGGATCGTAAAGGCAGAATCCCCCTTTATGTATCCGTCCTCTCCTTCCCCCGAATCCAGGTCCGTGGAAAGCTGAGCCCCTCTCGAGGTCATCAGCCTGCCACCCAACCTGAATCCAGATGGGTCCCAGTCCAGGCTATTCCCTGTGCTGAGTGCAGGAGAGGAAGGACACGGGGTCTGTCCTTTGATCCCAAAGGCAGAATCCTCCTTTTATGTATCCATTCCTCCTCCTCCCCCGAATCCAGGTCCGTGGAAAAGCTGAGCCCCTTTCGGGTTCATCAGCCTGCCACCCAACCTGAACCCAGATGGGTCCCAGTCCAGGCTATTCCCTGTGCTGAGTGCGGAGGAGGAATGACCCGGGGTCTGTCCTTTGATCGGAAAGGCAGAATCCTCCCTTTATGTATCCATTCCTGCTCCTCCCCCGAGTCCAGGTCCGTGGTAAAGCTGAGCCCCTTTCGGGTGCATCAGCCTGCCACCCAACCTGAACCCAGATGGGTCCCAGTCCAGGCTATTCCCTGTCCTGAGTGCGGAGAGGAAGGACCCGGGGTCTGTCCTTTCCTTCTCCAGCCCTTCTGAGGAAGCCCTAAAACACACCCACCCACCCTCTCCACATCCTAACTGGCTGTAACTCAACTGACCATATAAACTCCTCGCCTGTGGGAATCCGGGAAATTATCCGTGACCCAACAATGCCCATCTGCCAACTGTTTTCCACGAGGTCTCTCAATACGTAAGTTGGGCTACGGTATCGCGTCGAGATGGCCACAAGATCACTGACTGTATCCTGACCACATGACAGGTGCTAGATACTCGAACTAAAGCCTAACATGTGCTAATCACATCACCCAATCTACGAACGTAAAATAACATCAATAGCATGTTTAACTTCCCTCTTTGGAAACAAGTTTACTCCACTCAATAAAACGGGACCGCCATGGACAATTCAGCCTACCGCCCCCCCCCCCGCTGGAGTCATCTAGCGACTCTATACGAGACCGATATTTACCCACCGATCTTATATTACAATAATAATGATGTATTATGGGGCTATATGTAATATATAGTCCATGATTTTACTAGTCTCGCCTGACACGGCAGTCAGGCGTTTATTGAAACTAAAGGTTGTTATCCCCACAGTAGATTACTTACCTTCTTCATTCTTCTTTAATCCTCTTGAAATAATTTGTCGTTTTAAATAAACACATTCATAACTAACAGTTTCCAGGATTTCACTTGATTATTACATTTTATTGTTATGAAGAAATAATAATAAGTTGTCTTAACAACGACTGCAGAATCCGGCTGAGAGGAGTTAAGTGTGGGCTGCATTTGATACGCATCTGTTTCTAAGTAACTAAATTTTCATTATTGCGCCCTGATCGGGCCTCTCCAATGACACAGATTACAAATAAATAAATAAAAATATATATATATATATATATATATATATATACACACGCGTGTGTGTGTCGCTGTGATTTCGAGGTAGCGTGCTGCCTTACCACGCAACGGGCCCGGGTTCGATTCCCGGTCGGGACAAGCTTCCTGTTTTTTTCTTCACCTGTAAGACAAATGTCAAATAGCTTTGAGGTCCAAATGGTCCCCGAACATCATCTGGCCACCATCATCAATATCATCATCATCCCCGGTGTGGAAAGCAACGGGAAGCTATCACACATGTAATTCCCTAGTAAAGCTGCAAAGCATAGCATGAATGCAATGTTTTATTTGGAGTTGTGATTTTGATAATTTCGAAAATCGAAGGGTTTTCTGCTCTTGTTGGAGCTGTTTAGACAGCTTCATTTGCTTGTTCCGATGTCTTCCCTCCTTGCACCTTCAAATGTACTTTGGTTGCAAAAGCGAGTTCTTTAGACGAGTTTTCACATCTATCCTACTATCAACTAAAAACACATCACTCATTTCACTTTGGTTAAGTATTTTGCTGCAGAACAGCGACACCTCTACACGGACTTTTTTCTTTTCATATAATATTCAGATATACTTTCAATATTTATAGAATGTAACACAAATTGAAACAAATGTTTGATCTGATTATTCCGAGCCTCACCTGATTTTTCACGGAGAGCTTCGTACAGTCCCCTTCTAGATTTGTAGAATTCCATAAAAGACCACAACTGGGTAATAATATGTATGAAAGTTTATATATTAGCAAGCTTAAAGAAATGACTTATTTCAAGGACATTGCACTACTGCTATCAGCTGCCAATTATTATAGCGACAGATTTCACGTCCTGGTTGCAAAGCGCACACACGCTCACTGGCGGCAAAATCACGCATTATCTGTACAAGACGAGATCATTAATGTGTTGCGTAAATCTAAAGCTGTAAACTATTGCAAAAGTTTTCACCCGCGCCAGATTCGCAACACTTTAAATTATACTTGGGTATAGAAATCGTCGTGGGAAATGACGGCGAAAGCGTTATAACTTATAACTCAAGATGACTTTCGTTTTTTCAAGTCCGAAATATCATCATCATGGACAAATTCGTTTTAGGCCATGTGGCCTGTAGGGTAATGGAGGATAAGAGTACGCAGGGAAATTTTATGGTATTGGCAGCACTGCAGAACATTCTGATTGTTACGTTTCAGCTTAGCTGTTACAATGGAAGATCACGACGTAGTATCATTGACCTACTTCATTTATCTTCGTTCTACCAGGTAAAATTAACTTTCCTTACTTTTCTATGTAATTTCTGTGTGATATAGCATAACTGTTTTTTACCTTAAGGAGTAAAAAAATATTTTGTAAAGAGATATCATAGTAATGTGCATTTAATATCCTACAACATGGTGAAGATACCATTTACCTCTCTGTTACGTGCTGGAATCTATTGGTGATTTTGTGAAATACGCCAAGTGAGGCAAAGAGTGCGCAGCAGCTGATCACTGCGTATCTTAGCCTCCATTGGGGGTTATCATTGCTACATTGTTTTTTTTTTTCATTTATGGCTATTAAGTGGAAAACTGTGTTTTACTCTTAATATATAGATGTATATTATATTGATACAAAGTTGTTATAACTTATCATAGTTTTGTATTTAATCGTAAAGAAATACAAATAACATTTTTATTTTTATTTGCAGAGCAAAGAGCCGGAGAAAATGAAACAGTAGGTTTATCCGAAATATCATCATCATCATGGACAAATTCGTTTTAGGCCATGTGGCCTGTAGGGTAATGGAGGATAAGAGTACGCAGGGAAATTTTATGGTATTGGCAGCACTGCAGAACATTCTGATTGTTACGTTTCAGCTTAGCTGTTACAATGGAAGATCACGACGTAGTATCATTGACCTACTTCATTTATCTTCGTTCTACCAGGTAAAATTAACTTTCCTTACTTTTCTATGTAATTTCTGTGTGATATAGCATAACTGTTTTTTACCTTAAGGAGTAAAAAAATATTTTGTAAAGAGATATCATAGTAATGTGCATTTAATATCCTACAACATGGTGAAGATACCATTTACCTCTCTGTTACGTGCTGGAATCTATTGGTGATTTTGTGAAATACGCCAAGTGAGGCAAAGAGTGCGCAGCAGCTGATCACTGCGTATCTTAGCCTCCATTGGGGGTTATCATTGCTACATTGTTTTTTTTTTTTTTTCATTTATGGCTATTAAGTGGAAAACTGTGTTTTACTCTTAATATATAGATGTATATTATATTGATACAAAGTTGTTATAACTTATCATAGTTTTGTATTTAATCGTAAAGAAATACAAATAACATTTTTATTTTTATTTGCAGAGCAAAGAGCCGGAGAAAATGAAACAGTAGGTTTATCAGAACAAGAATGTAAAATTAATGTTAGTATTCATCCAATTCTGCCGCTTCCAGAACATAAAGAACAAGACCCTATGAACGGAAGAAAGCAGAGACCAGCACACAAATCAGAAATCATGACATCATCACCTTTCAAAAACCATTTGGAAGAAAAAAAAAGAGAGAAAAGAATTAGAGCAGGCTAAATCAGAAAAAAGTTTAAAAAAAATAGGAAAGACAAGTAAGATAAATGGGCCTAGCAAACAGGAAATCAAATGCGAGAAGAGAATTGATGTTTAATAATGACTCTAAACCATCTTCAAGTTCAGCTGAGTCGAAAGCCTTCATTGAAGAAGAAGAAAAAGATGACGATTCTACTGTCTGTCCAGGATGTCGGGGTTCGTACCCTGATAGCTGGATTCAGTGTGGAATTTGCAAAGAGTGGTGGCAAGAAGACTGTAGTGCTTAAGAAGGCATTGGTCCATTTGTTTGTGACTATTGTTAGGCAGGCCCACCCCAGGCCAACGCAAATGGAAGAGAGTGATGCCAGGCCTAGTTTTTTCTGCCAACGCTTGGAGGCACTTCAGTCCCCTTCAGTCGCTATGTCGAAAAGCAAATTCGTCTACAGTGACAGTGCAGCCAACAGACTCTCTGAATTAAATATTTTTTTTATTATTTGAAATGAGCTGACCTACTCTTAATGTAAGTAGAAACATTATCTTGATAAAACGTTTGTTTAAACTATTCCATGTAATATTAGCTTTGAATAATTTTTATACCTAGTTTCTCTTATTTATATCATAATAAACTGTATATTTTATTCTATTATGTTGGCTGCGTATTTTAAAATGGAGCATCGTGCATCAATTTTTGTTTGTTTAATTAGAAGGAATTAATTTTCTGTTAAGAGAATATTTTCTAGTAAGTATTATTAATACGTAAATACATTAAAATAAATATTAAAATGTATGAATTGGCTCATGTTTCCATTAGGTCACGGAATTTTTAAAATTCCTTAAATTACTTTTACGGAATTATTCGGTTATGGTTTTGTTTTTATTTACATTTCCTACTTTTATAAAAAATGTCTAATGTTTGTTAAAATTCTTAATATTTTTCCTGCGCATAATACAAGATTCTTATGCGACTGTTCTATTACTTACGTGATCTATTGGAAAATCTTCCTATGTATGATTGTTAGCCTATATAGTGCATACAGAAATTTTAGGGGGCAAACATGCTTTTGTATAATGTTAGAAATAATACGATTTTAAGTAACTTATTTTTTTTAGTGATAGGTACATTGATGCCATATCTTTGACGTAATTATATTGAATTATTATTCTTCATCTAGCCACCTGTCATTGTTCTGGGATCAAGTTTTGGATAAGATTCTCTATCTATCTTGGTTATTCCATGTCTACTCTTCCATAATTTCCATCCATTGAATTATCATTTTCTAGACATTCTCCTTAACTTGTTCTTCAGACCTTGTCTATATCTTGGTCAACCTCTGAAAGACGGTGTTAATAGAGCGAGTAAAGTTACGTAAGACATAGCAAGCCATAATAGATAACTGTCTGCTATCGAAGGATAACCATATATTGAATTTATATATATATATATTGTAACTTGAACCCCAGAATGTGTACTTGAGACAAAACATATTACATTAATTAAAACTTAAAAAAAAAACAATGAAGGAATATTTAATTATAACTACGGTACTTGTTTTATAATTTTTTATTTCAGCAAAAGAACTGATATTTTTAGATAGGAGAATGTTTATTTTCTACCAGTTCTTTTATAGCTTATTTTATGGTTTTTCTGTTGAAATAATACGTAGGATTTCTGTATTTTTTCATGTTCATATAACTGTAGTATGTTTATAAAGATTCAAAAACTATGTAGTGTCCATTACAGTACGTACTTTGTATAACTTTTTTTTTCTTTCTATTCAGATCTGCAAATGTCCAGTAATGCTGCTCTTAACCTCCATCTGGAAAGGGGTCATTGATAACTGAATTCACCACCAATACAGTGAAATGAATGGTTTATTGTGATTTAATGCATTGTTTGATTGAGATTATCATATGTTAAGAACAGTAAGATACCTGTAATTTTTAATTACCTTTTTGTAAGGGACCAAATTTTGTGGTAAAATATGTAGGGAAAGAAATTAAAAAATCTCAATGTATTAATTCTTCATAATTACTTAAATTATCTTATTGTTTATTATTATTATTATTTTGTCATATGTCTAAAATAAATAAATGATTATTAAATGATATCTCTATTTTTATTTGAACCTTTCCTTGATAATCAGGGTCATCCTTTCTTTAATTCTAAGAAATGTAATGCAAAAAATAATGTTATTTCTAAGAAAATTTGAACAAAAAAAAACAGTTTAAATGAATACTTTAAAAGAATTAATTGAATTATAAAATATTTTCCAGTTTTCTAAAACTAATCAACTGTTTTTCTGATGTTAGGAATATATTCCATGTATTGAATAAAGAGGAAGTTGAGGGTCTTGGAAATTGAGATGAAGTTCTGATTGATATATTCATAACTCTGTGAGGTTTTATTTAATAATAATTACTCAAATTTTACAGCTTGCCTCATACTTTTGTAAAACAGAGGACCAGTTTCGAAAGAAGTTTCCCTTTCGAAACTAGTTCTGAGTTTTTCAATAATATGAGGTGAGCTGTAAATCTGATTGATTAATATTATTCCAGACATTATTTAAAATGTGGCATTATAAACGCCGAAAGTGACGACTGAGCCATCGGGGTCAACACTGATTAGTTATACTTATATCGATAGATGGCGCAAATTGTTTTGCCGATAATACAGTAAGCTGTAATCGGTTAGTGTTTTCTGCCAACGCTTGAGGTCTCTGGAGTCTAGGCATCACTGAATAACATTGGCGCTGGTCATCTCTAATTTGGGTTATCTCTGGTTTTCTGCCAATGCTTGAGGTCTCTGGATTCTAGGCATCACTGAATAACATTGGCGCTGGTTATCTCTGTCTGTGACTGTATGTAGAATAATGTTTCGCGGTTTCAAATAAAGTAATATCGCATAATATGAACATGTATTGTTACTTGTTGGTGATCCTATACCAACTAGAATCTCTTTAAATAACGACCACTAGTTTCATTGAACATTTTAATCTTTCTTTATTTGTGGTACAATAATTTTATCGAATGCTCGCTGCAGTCTTTAGTTCCGTCTGGTATAAACTAGCTTGAACGTTTCAGAGAAGCCTAGAAGCGCGCGATCGCCAGTACCCTCCCTCTGGAAGGTATGGATCTCCGGCCACCCGATTTCTCAAAAAGCTCTGCCCTAGACACGTCCCGCTAACTACTCAATTACTCAAGACACCTCGCACGAGTCACATCCAGAACGACGGGTCACCTGTCACTCATAACATTGAGAAATGTCACACAAATATAGATGGAACATTTTCCTCGTAGGTACCACAATTTCCCGTCACAATGTAAATTATACAAGACGTGAGTATTGTTTTAATAACTATGATCCCTAAAACACTAACTTTACAACCCGCAGGTTCATTGCTGTGCCGATATAAGCTCTCCATATATCGCTTTTCTCAGCTAATATTTTCCAATAATACCATGCCACTCTTTCATTCCCCATTCGTGTTAGAAATAATTGATAATGGTGATACGTAACGTATCGAAACTGGTCTTCAAGAAATCTATAAATATAATGTAATGATGCGTAACTTATCGAAACTGATCTTCAAGATGTCTATAAATATTAAATGAGCCTATTAATATGTATATATGCATTTTACATTGTATACTATTCTTCTATTTCAATGGATAAAGGTTATGATAAAATAATATAATATTACTCTATGACAATTCATATTGCCAACTGTTACGTCGCGTAAATAGTTAAACTATACATTTTTTTATTTAGCTAAAATACGTTCATAATCATTAAATATGGCACATGAATATCTCTAATATTGTATAATTTTTCATTACATTAAAATTATGTTAACTATATAAAAATGTACATCGTCTTCCACAGCCATATTTTCGCTTATTGAAATGGAGACGGTTGATTGGTTGATTAGTCATCGTCATTGTTGCACCTTTAGAGGTATTTCTTTACATCAAGTGGGGCCGGGCCTACACCTGCTGGCAGAGAACCGGAAATGGCCATTGTAAAGTGATTGATTCATTGTATTGTGGATACTTCAATTATTATATGTAATTTTGTATTGTGTTATATTATTCGAGTGGATAATTATGATGCTACAAAAGAATATGTTGAAACTGACAATTATGTTCTATACGTTTCACTTTCATATATGATAATAATTCGTACAAATAATGGAGATGCGATTTTGAAATCGTGGTTATGTTTACACCCAAATTAATAAATCGATCATACAATGAAAAAATGTACGATTAAAGTAAAACGATATATTATATATAAAGAAATATTAAAAATTGTAGTATAGTATAATGTAAATATTTACTTATTAATACTGATAAAATATAGCAAGATGAGCACTTACAAAAATGTCCTTTCTGTACTCGTAGAATTTACTGCCGGCTATTTATTGTCGAATTTATGAATTATTGAAACATGTTAAATTGAAGTTCATCGGTTTTTTGTGTCATATAGTAGATTTAGTTTCAAGATACAGTATGTGTGGAATATTAGGAAACTTTATTAACTGTGTAAAAACCAACAAAGGTGTAGGGTTAATGTATGTATATTTGAATTCTAAAGTTAATGTTAATCATTATTTCGGAGGAAGAGTATGAAGGAAATTATCTTTAGAATATGTCAAGAAATAAATGAATATAAAGACAGTGATTAGTGTAATATTCAGATATATTGAAATTCACAATGAATTAAAAAATAACTAGAAGTGGGAAAGGAAGAGCTGAAGTAAAATGGATGAGTGGACATTGAATGATTTGTTGGAGTGCTCTGTATGTTTAGAACGTCTGGACACTTCAAGCAAAGTATTGCCTTGCCAACATACATTTTGTAAGAAATGTTTGGAAGAGATTGTGAGTACACACAAGGAACTTAGATGTCCTGAATGTCGTATACTAGTTGATGTGAAAATAGAAGATTTACCACCAAATGTGCTCCTGATGAGGATCCTTGAGGGTATGCGTAATGCTGCACCCAAGAAACGTACTACTGTGCAAAATCGTATGCAGAGCAGCCACTTATCTCCTGCAAGTAGTGCTATTCAGACAGTAGCACCTCCGATACACCAGATTGCAACACATGCTGCTACTGTTGCTTCTCCTGAAACCAGAATTCATTCAGTTCCAAAACAACATATTATACAGCCAAACCAACCTTATGCACGAGCAATATATGATTATCTCTCAAGTGAACCAGGGTGAGTACATAGTGCATATTTTTAATAGGTCTATTTGGGAAATTTGTAATAATTGTGGAGATTATTAGGTAATTGATAAGATGATTGTGGAGATTGTCTCTTGCTGCCAGAAGCTCCACCCATATCCTCTGTCCAAGAGTTTTCAGTATTTATACAGATCATTGTTATTAACTGTGGGTAATCTGAATAATGCATGCTCCAGCTGCATTTTGGTTCTTTTGAATTAACTATTCTGGGATTGTTTTTTATGAATGTTCATGTGTCTATTGTTATTGTAACATTTTCAAGATAAATGCCTCGCTTGCATATTAAAATATTATTAACCCTTGACTCAATTTTAAATTAATTTCCCCTTGATTTTCTATACTATATTCTTGTAATACTGTTGCTCTATGCACTTCTTCTGTCTTTACTAACATTTTGTACTATTTAATTATTTTCAATGATGTACTATTTTAAATATTTTGCAATGATACTTATAAAATTTTGGCTGAGGTTCACTGTTTGTCTCAAACGATTTTCCATACAACATCCTTATGCTACTGTTGCACTATACACTTTTAAACACGTTTCATACTATTTTAAACCATCTTGGAATCATTCATAAACATTTCTTACGATTTCTAAATATTGAAAATAATTATATAATAATAAGTAGAATTGCACACAAATGTGCATTATTGAAAATATTTATATAGGCCTAATTATGCGAATATTGTGAATCAAATTCTATAGACGCACAAATGCTTAATGTAACATCTGCTAGATGGCTCTCAAATTGGTGTTACCAACATTCACAAATATTTCCAAGCCATATTTAAAGAAATTAACTTAATTTTGTTAGATTCTGATGGGACAAGGTAGTGTACATAAAATTAGTTTGTAGTTTATTAAATAATTTGCATGTAATTTGTTTTGTTCGGTTAGGAAATGGGAAGTTAGTTTACGTCCATTTTTTTAAGCATTTGGGAATTTATTCCAAAAGTTGGTAATGCCGACTTCAGAGCCATCTACTGGAAGCTACATTAATCATTACAGCAACTTGCGCATGTGCACTGCGATTCTGTAGAACTTAGAAGAATTCATGTGAAATAAAGAGTACACTTTATCCAAAATTTTTAACAATTATTAAATATTTGTATATGCAATGATTTATTCAAAATTTTATAAAATCACAGTGCACATATCCAAATGCTTAATGTAACTTCCACTAGATGACAGTGAAATCGGTGTTACCAACATATGCAATTAATTCTGCACCATATTTCAAGAAATTAACTTAATTTTGTTAGATTCCGATAGGACAAGTTAGTGTATATCAGATTAGCTTTTACTTAATTAAGTAATATGATTCTTTAATACACAAGTAATCTTGGTGATCAAATATTAAAATATATATACAGTCAATATGCCCATTTCACCAATTAATGTTTAAAAAGGTCAACAAGTTTCCACAGCCAAGCTGTCATTCTCAATATCTGGTCTTGAGAATGACAGCTTGGCTGTGGAAACTTGTTGACCTTTTTAAACATTAATTGGTGAAATGGGCATATTGACTGTATATATATTTTAATATGATTCTTATAAATGTTTGGGAATTTATTCTGAAGATTGGTTATCGATTTCACAACTAAGTGGTTCCAATCTAGCGACAACTCTATGAACTTTTTGTAGGGCTTTACAAATGTGCGGTTCCAACTAGTGTCAACTTTATAAATGTTTTGCTTATGCACACTCACTGTTTTTCTGTAGGAATTAGAACATTATGGTGGAAATCAAACTAAACTTTTTCCATAACCCATTATTAAATTTAAAAAAAAGCTAGCCCAAAACAATTCTGGTGGCACTATGTCCCTGATGTTGACTGAACCTCTTAACATAAATAAGTACTAGACACTTGTTCTGGGGATAAAGGCGGTCATCACCCAGAGCTGACAATCCAACTGACATCTAATGCCATTTGTCTAGAAAGATGGCAACCTTAACCTCCTAATATCCCTAGGGCCTACTAAGGCCTGTAGTGGGATCACTTTTATGAGGGTGAATCAAATATAAACCGGAATTATTGTTTACAATTTTATTGAATTAACAAAAAATTACAAAACCACCACCTCATTTTTTTACATAGTCTCCTGCATTTCCAACACACTTTTGCCATCGAGTTGGCAACTTTTTGATGCCGTCCTTGAAGAATGAGGGATGACGTGTAGTCAGCCAGTTGCGCACGAACTCCTCTACCGCTGCATTGTCACCAAACCACCTTCCTCCCAGGTCTTCTTTCAGTGGCCCAAACAAATGGTAGTCACAGGGTGACAAATCTGGACTGTAAGGAGGATGTTCCAGAGGTGTCCAATGCATTTTTGTCAGTTTTTCTTGTGTCAACCGAGCAGTGTGTGGCCTTGCATTGTCATGCAGCACATTCACATTTCGGATCAGTTTCCGGCGGATTTTCGGAATTTGAGTTCATCACTGATGATGGCTTGAACACTTCCGAAGCTTATTCCAACGTGTGAAGCAATTTCAGAAATTGTTACGCACTGATCCTCCTCAATAAGGTCCCGTACAGCACAAATGTTGTCTGCAGTGATGCTTGTTCGTTGCCGTCTTTGGTAGGGCTCATTTTCCATTGAATCCTGGCCCGCTAAAATTTTTTTGCGTCAATCATACACCTGCGTCTTCGAAAGGGTTGCTTCCCCGAACTGCGCATGGAGCCTTCTCAAAATTTCAGAAGGTTTAGTGCCTTTTTTCGCCAAAAAATAATAATGCGTTGTGCAACAGATGTGTACCTCTTGATCACTCATGGTGTACTGAAGCAAGCGGCCACTCTTCGGAGTGCGACACATCAAGATTCCTACTCCAGACACCCCTACCAACTTCCCCTCCACACCGCAACCTTTGCAGTTCACTACCAGATCCTCCAGATACAAATTCCGGTTTATATTTGATCCACCCTCGTATATAAATAATCATTGTTTTGTTGTACACAAAAAACAAAATAATAAACCTCTTTCTTGGAAATGATCAAAAAGACTTCTTTTGCTATTATTGCTTACTGGCACTGCCTTTCAACAATGTGTATGTATGTTAGTATGTATTCACAATATCAAGGTCACTGGGTGATGCTGAGTTAGAAGAAATTGATTTATATTGCTACCACTCAAATATGTTTTAATGTAATAAAAATCTTCTTGTAAGCCCATGTTTCCCTTAACAGAGATTTAGGCGCTCTCCCCCTACAGGGAAGAATTTGAACCACCGGCTGCGGTGGACTAGTGGTTATACTCCTTGCCTCTGGTCCCAAGGGTCACGGGTTCAAACCCAGCCGGGGTCAATGGATTTTTTAGGACAGAAAAATCCAAGGAGCAAGTCCTCCGGGAGGGACTTTAAGCCGTGGGTCCCGAGTCTGAAGATTTTCAGGCTCGTAAAAAATCCTTAAGCCTGAATGAAAAGGCCTCTAAGCAAAATTTACCGAATTTTCCCGTCCTAGTATTACCTTGGTTTCCTAGATGTCAGTATGAGGCGGAACGCTGACCATGTACCACTCAAAATTACATCTATACGAAAACAAGTGTAACTAAATTAGTATGGTTCAAATTCTTCCCAGTAGGGGGAGAGCGCCTAAATCTCTTTAAAGGGAAAACATAGGCTTACAGTACAAAAAAAATACTAATTTAGTTACACTTGTTTTCGTATAGATGTCATTTGAGTGGTCTGTGGTCAGCGTTCCTCCTCATACTGACATCTAGGAAACCAAGGTAGTATTAGGACGGGAAAATTTGGTAAATTTTGCTTAGAGGCCTTTCATTCAGGCATAAGGATCTTTTACGAGCCTAAAAATCTTCAGACTCGGGACTCATGGCTTAAAGTCCTCCCGGAGCACTTGCTCCTTGGATTTTTCTGTCCTAAAAAATCCATCGACCCCGGCCGGGTTTGAACCTGCGACCCTCAGGACCAGAGGCAAGGAGCATAACCACTAGTCCACTGTGGCCGACTGTAATAAAAATAAGAATCAAATGAATCATGAGTTCTTCTTACCTCATACATATGTTTTTAACACAGAACTGCAGTATTGGGAAACATCATTCCCATTGTCAGCTGTTGTCATGACTCAATTTTTCATTATGCCAGTAATTTTCTAAACTGCCATTGGTGTTGATTTGAAGAACTTTGTAATCAAATTTGGTTTGTCCAGAAACTGAAAATTCATGGTTCTAGTATGGTTTTTTAACATGAATTTTGAGTTTCCGGACAAACCAAATTTGATACAAAGTTTTCCAATCAACACCAGATGGTAGTTTAGAAAATTACTGGCATAATGAAAAATTGACAGTCATGACAACAGCTGACGATGAGAATGATGTTTTCTGATACTGCAATTCTGTGTTAAAAAACCTAAGTGTATGAGGTAAGAAGAATTCACAATTCATTTGATTCTTATTAAGAAAATCTCATAATGTAAAAATTCCCAACTTTATTATATGAATGTAATAAAAATAGCATAACGTCCCTCACAAGCTCTAAAACCAGTTAATTTATTAAAACATAAATATACATGGAAAATATAGATATTTCCATGGAACTATTTTGTCAGTGAAACTGGAGAAAGTGATAACTATGTGAAATAATTATTGATTCCATATACAATATCATATAGGCCCTACCTAAGCTATTCAACTCTAGTATACAGATACTGAACATATATTCTATTACAAAAGACTGTTTATACTTAACACATTAAAAAAGAAATTTCAAAATATTATACAAACTGCATTGATGTACTTCAGTGATACAATTTGAAGATTTTTTCATATGACTATGTTGAATTCAAAATAACCAGCTGACTTTAAAATACAAATGATACTGGAGACAATTCTAAAAGATTCAAAATTGATACAGGTACAGTTTGGGAATTATTAATCAAGTTATGAAACCATCCCTAGTACAAAAAAAACACCAGATTACATTTATGTAACACTTTGGCTAGACCAGTGTTGACCGATGGTAGTGAAGCATGGACACTAAAAAGACAACATGAAAGCAGAATAACGGCTTGTGAAATGAGATTCATGCGCAGAACAGCAGGCTACACCAGATGGGATAGGAAAAGGAACACGATATCTTAAAAGAATTGAAGACTATGCCAATTTTGGAATACATTAAACAGTACCAACTAAATTGGAAACACCATCTTGAAAGAATGAGTTCAAATTGGATCCCCAAAGCTGTTTATAATTATATACCAAGAGGAAGAAGATCTCTGGGCCATCCTATGAAACGCTTAGAGGGAAAATTTTCTATATGATCGTAACAGGCTTGACCTAATACTTGGAAGGAAGAAGAAGAAGTGATTTCATCAGGAACTGTGCTTCCCCAAATCTATTTGTCTTCCTCTTCCTCTTTCCTTCAAGGATTTCAATTTAATGCAGTCTTCATGCTCAATTCGAATTATATTACTAAAACTAAGAGAGATTCCTTACTACATTAAAAAAAAAAAACTCAATATCCAAGGGTTGTGGGTTTAATGCTGGCTAAGGTTGATAAAATTATTTTATCAAATAAATTTTGAAGTTGTTGCATTCTTTGGAAAGGAACTCTTGTTTCAATGCTTCAGGGAAATGGTTCAATGAGGCTATTGATCACATGGTAGATTCCTATTAGGCAAGTGGACTTAAAATACTGTCAAATTAAAGCTTCAGGACCATTATATAATATGTTAAAGAAATGTCACACATTTGAAAGGAAAAGTAGACATCAATCTCGCTGCAGACACAATTGATGTTTCTGTATTGCTCTAAATCAGGCATGGGGAGCTGGCAAATGGGGGGTAGTATGACATCTTCCTCATTCCACCTTTCATTGAACTCAAGACTGTTGTTATTGTCATCTTGGCATACCTTGCAGTAACAGTGGCAGCACGACCTTTCAGCCTGAAACATATGCACTAATCCCTTCCATTCGTATGTACTTTACGTATATCTGTGCAAACGTTTGAAGGGCGCGTAGTAGACCGCTGACACTAATTTATATATGTCAGGCTGATAGTACTCGTGGAGAGACGTAATATTCAGCCAAGGGTGTCATCGTTTAATCTCGAGAGTGTTTTAGATTTGATATGATTTCTCAGCAATCAATTTTGAAATCCGGTAACTAGCATGTACTGTATTCTCTGAAAGTGGTTGTCTGCTATCGTTTTGGAGTGTTTGCTGCTTTAGATTATTTAAAAATCCCATCCTGTCATCCCCTGTGTAAACAAAACATACAAGGTCCCGTATGTCTATTATATTTAATTTATGAATTTGAACTCTATGCATGTTACCTAATGTATTTTAAAAGTATATATCATTAATATGTCCCTGCGAACACATAGTTATATATTTCTAATCGTGCCTGTGCCTGTCCGTATTGATTTGCATGTGAAGATCTGAAATGTCGTGGGATATTATAGTGTTTCACATGACGAAACAGCATAGAACACAATAAACAAACAACTTTTGTGCCATTCTGAATGTAAAAATAATCATTACCCAGTCCGTATTAAAATTATATCAGTGTTTAGAATTTGTCCCGCTCACGCTGGATTGAACGCCACTGACTCTCACTGTGTACCTGCGTCTCCAGTGCAAGTACAAATGAGTGGAATGGGCATCGGCAGGGTGGTTTGTTATGAGCTCTCGGAGCCCAAGCTCCCCATGCCTGCTCTAAATATTAAACTGCTTCGGTTCTGAGTAGTTTATAATCTCAAGTGTGGATAAAAATTACAACTATAACATAAATTTAGATAAGATAGTCATTTTTTTAATGATGCTTCTTTAACAGCTTAGGTCATTAGCATTGCAATTAAATTTTGAGTATGTAAGTGCTGACAATTTTTTTTTTCAAGACCTTATTTTAGGCTTCAAGTTCTTACTGTATGACTGTCCACCGCTGTGGTCTCGAGGTAGTGCTGCCTTGTCATGCAGCGGGCCCGGGTTCAATCCCCGGTCGGGGCAGTTTTTCTGGGTGAGGTTTTTATCGGGGTTTTTCCTCACCTGTAAGGCAAATGTCAGGAAAACTTAAAGGCCCAAACGGTCCCCGAAACCATATGGTCATCAACATCATTATCATCACCATCATCCTTCACCGGTGTGGAAAGCAACAGGAAGCTACCACACCTACACAATTCCCTAGTAAAGCTGCAAGCATAGCATGAAAATGCTATGATTGCAGTGAAGCACCTGCCTTCAGACAGAATTACTATGGATGGATTGTATGACTGTTTAACTCGTGCTCCAAATGGGAGTCAATGACCAATCACGTTTTCAGTGAATTTTGTTTTACAGCCAATCACAGTCGTGTTTCACCTTGATAATTATATAAATTTTGATTACCAAAAATAAAGAATGCTTCTCCTTTTTAATATTCTGAACAGGTTAGAGCATTATTTTGCAGTGACTGACTAACAAATATGTTGAATATAGTAAATAATGAACAGATTCCTTCGACCTACACATTTGATAATTGTGTTTTTAAATACTGATTTTACTGAGTGTTTCCGAAAAAATGAATTAATAACCTATAATGTTGATTATAATATACAGTTTGATGTGTTTAATTTTTTTGCCACTAGGGTGCATTTTTACAATATTGTGATCCTATTTGGCAATAAATAGTATGATCAGGTTGCAGTGATGAACAAATGAAACATAATGAAACATTTCTCATTTGTTTTCAAACATCGCTGTTTACAGTAAATATATAAATATTTTAAAATAACTATATTTAAATAATGATTTGTGAGTAAACAGCTTAATTTTATTTGTTAAATATCCCTAACAAATGCCACCCTTGATTTCCAAATCCTCTAGATAAATTGAAAATCACTCTTGGCATTACTTATGATAAATAAATCTACAACATTGGACCTATGACTTTACTTCCCTTTTTAAAGGAAGCCATACTCGGGATTCTTCTTCTTCCTTTCTCCAGGATTAGGTTAATGTGACCTGTTCCGGTCTCAAGTCTATCGTTTCCTTGGCCGTCCCAAAGATCTTTTTCCATGTGGTTTGTAGGTGTTAATCTTTTTGGGTAATCTTGTATTGTCCATTCTGTCTAAATGTTCTTTCCATTGGTATTTGTGCTCGTCTAGTTTATCGACTATTGAAAATATCTCCAGTTCATTTCTTATTGATTCATTGTGTAATCTATCCATGTGTGTACATCCTTTCACGGATCTTAAAAATTTCATTTCCGTGGCTTGAATGTGTGAGATATCTTTTTTTTTAAGTACCCAAGATTCAGATCCATATAAAAGAACAGTAACAACCATAATTTTATAAAACCTGAGCTGAGTTTCTTTTTGAGTCTTTCGGAGGTTTCTTCTTATGGTGCCACACATCATTTGATATCGGTTTAATTTATTATGTATATCCTAATCATATCTATGTGTTATATCTGAACCAAGATAGTTAAAGTGTGCTATCTGTTCTATTATTTCATTATTGATCACTATTTTTGCTCTGACTGGCACTTTGCCCTGAAAAGCCATAATTTTAGTTTTTGAAGTTGAGACTTTGAGATTATAATAAAGTCCTAATTGATTCAACATGTAAATGGCTCTTTGTAAATCATCCTCTGACTTCTGGGTTTTTACATCCTTAACCTTTTGACCGCCGAGTTTCCCTTTTGCCAGCTGGACTGTGGGTGCCAGGTTTTTTAAATTTAAAGTACTACGCCATACTATATAATATTAACATATATAAAGTATAATTAACTATCTACATGCCATGCTAAATTGAATTTAAACTCACTATTATACATTTATTTGATGGTTAGACGGGTGTTGCTTCCACTCGTAAAGATCCCAGGTTCGAATTCAGCACGGCGTCTTTATTGGAATTTGTTATCTATCACTATCACTAAAACATTTTTCCTATTGAATAATTTTGATGGCATTATCACTAAACACTTATAATATTAAAATTGTTGAACATTTTTTATGGTCCTGGGTTCGAATCAATTCCAGTCAAACAGCTGTTTTATGCCACGTGTTTCGTCTGGCGCGACACGCCCACCACTGTCACTCACACCCAGTTCATTTAGGTCTACATTACTTGCTTTACTATTTATTGGCTTAGATTGTAATAATATTCTCTTAGAAACAGGACTAGTATCACATTCGTCAAACGAGTAACCATTTGATGACCTGTTACTGTCACTCTCGTCTTCTGAAAAACTGACACAATAAACTCGCGTATTGTATTTTCGTCAACTTTGAGATATGAATCACTGTGTTTCACAGCACCACCTACCCCTTGGCCAGGTATCTTTTCAACTAAAAATAAAATAAATAAAGAGAAAATCCTGAAATTGCAACATTTCATAGCAAAAAAAAAAGGCCTTGTAACATGAATATACACCCTCCTTTAGAAAATCCATTTACAACTAGCCTGTACCGTTATTCTGTAAGGGATGTGCAAAGTTTTGCTAAGAAAGGATGTACAAAACACAGAACGAAAAATAATTTTAGTTTATTAAAGTAAAAACTTCAGGAAAAAAAATATTTAAAATAATAAGATTGAAAACCGGAGCCTGCCGGGCGTGGCATACAGCTGTACACACACTTTCACCGGCGCACGCCGGGCATGGCGTTCAAAAGGTTAAAAATCCGTCGACTGTGATGGGGTTTGAACTCTTGAACCTCAGAACTAGAGGTGAGCATAGCAACCACTAGCTCATCATAAGGCTGATAAATCCACATACCAAACTATTGTACATTATTATAATTAGTGAATAACTGGATACTAACACTGTTTACTGCTGAATGTTTACTTTCTATAACTGTTGATTGGTTCTCAGATTTTTATGTTCTAAAAGAAGTGGGTTAGGGACCTAAAATAGGCTTTAAAACTGTAAATAAGTTCTAAAATTACTATGTTAGGATTTTAAAATGTGTTAATACCACTTATTCCCATTATTAACACACATTCATTGTAAGAATAATCATCATCTCAACATCAAGGCTTAGGCCCTCTGGCCATTCTGACTTCAAGAGATTTGGTCTCTCCATCTAGCAAAATGTCTTCCTTGACTTCTATATCCTGTGGTTGTAGTTTAAAATCATTTTAGGTCTATCATCTGGCATTCTTAGTAGATGTCCGTATACCAATTTTGTCTTTGACAGTTTTATCCGTCAATTTGTCTTTCTTGTAAGCCCATGTTTCTCTTAACAGAGATTTAGGCGTCTCCCCCTACAGGGAAGAATTTGAACCATTCTAATTTAGTTACACTTGTTTTTGTATAGATGTCATTTGAGTGGTCAGTGGTCAGCGTTGTGCCTCATACTGACATTTAGGAAACCAAGGTAGTACTAGGACGGGGAAATTTGGTAAATTTTGCTTAGAGGCCTTTTCATTCAGGCTTAAGGATTTTGTACGAGCCTGAAAATCTTCAAACTCGGAACCCACAGCTTAAACTCCCTCCCGGAGGACTTGCTCCTTGGATTTTACCATCCTAAAAATCCATCGACCCCGGCCAGGTTTGAACCCGCGATTGGAGGCAAGGAGCATAACCACTAGTCCACAGTGGCCGATTCTGTCAATTTAAAAATATCTAATTGATATCTCTGAACTTCTTTTCTGGTCCATAAGAGTGTAGCCCGCCATTGGCCTTAAAAATCTCATCTCCGTTGCCTCTATGTTTCTCCTATCTGTACGAGTCAAAGTCCATTTTCACTGTCATACGTAATAGTAGGAACAGTCATGATTTTATAAAATTTCAGTTGAGTATCTTGAGTTGTTTTATTCTTTAGAGTTCTTTTTATTGTTCCACACATTTTTTTTAAATTTCTGTATTTTTATATTTATATCTTCCTTTTGGCAAGTATGATACATTAAAACCCAGATAATTGTAGGATTTCACTTGTTCAATGATATGTAAGAATAATGAAACTAGTAAAAGAAATAAAGTTAATCACCTATTATATTATTTTCAGTCTGATCTTCTTACCTGTCGGCGGGTGGACTAGTGGTTATGCTACTTGCCTCTGGTCCCGAGAGTTGCGGGTTCAAACCTGGCCGGGGTCAATGGATTTTTTAGGATGGAAAAATCCAAGGAGCAAGTCCTCTGGGAGGGACTTCAAGCCGTGGGTCTCGAGTCTGAAGATTTTCAGGCTCGTAAAAAATCCTTAAGCCTGAATGAAAAGGCATCTAAGCAAAAATTTACCATATTTTCCCGTCCTAATACTACCTTGGTTTCCTAGATGTCAGTATGAGGCGGAACGCTGACCACGGACCACTCAAAATGTGACATCTATACGAAAACAAGTGTAACTAAATTAGTATGGTTCAAATTTTTCCTGTAGGGGGAGAGCGCCTAAATCTCTGTAAAGGGAAAACATGGGCTTACAATACAATACAATACAATCATCTTATCTCAATATTAATGTTGATTTGTTCTTGGACATGTTTCAAAACAATTATGTTTTATTGTCAGCTTGTCTAGATGATAAAACAGAATTGTTTTGAAACATGTCCAAGAACAAATCAACATTAATATTGAGGTAAGATGATCAGACTGAAAATAATATAATTAAAATAACCTCAAAATATCACTTCCTAAAACTAAATTAAATATTAATCAACTATATTTAAGACAATAAAAGTTGTGGCAATCATCCTCAGCAAATTAAATTTGTTTGAAATATTCAGCTAGGCCTTTTGGAACCGGTTCCATTTTCAAAGTATTAATCAATTATAGTAAATGTACATAGGTTGTTTCTTTAGTTTTGGCAACTATTTATTTTCTGGATACATAGCATACATACATAGTTGTAAGTTTTAGAGGCCTTTGGTGTAGTCACCAGCATTGCGTACAATGTATTCCCAGCGATGTGGTAGCCGTCGAATGCCGTCAGCACTGCCTAATCTCTGGATGGTGCGTAGAGACTGATTAACTGCACTCAGACTGTCGTCCACTGTTCTGAATCTCTTCCTTGAGTTTAGGAATGAGGTCAAAGTCACAGGGACTTATGTCTGGAGAGTATGGAGGGTGGTAGAGCACCTCCCAACTCCAGCGATTGAACAAATCAGACACTGCCCCTAGGCACATGTGACACATTTTCGTGTCCTCTAAAGGCTTGTACCCACCTTGCCACTGTTCGGTACTGCAATGTATATGCACCACAAGCCTCTTGCAATCCTTGATGACACTGTATTGTGTTTCTGCCTTTAAACATTCAATCTTCAACCAGATTCTCTGCTCCTGCTTTGAAAACTTGTACTACGTTATACTGCGATGCCTAGATCTAAACTGATAACTTTGGGCTCATTGTTACATGAGGAGGGGAGGTTGGAGAGGCGAATCCATGTCTCGGACAGAGGGGAGGCACTGAAATTACATGTGCAATAAACAGAATTGTCAACCCTAGTTTTATTTGGATTCCACACTATTGTTGCCAAAACTAAAGAAACATCCCTTGTATTTATTGACCATAAAGTAAATTATTGTTTCTTTACATTAATTTGATGCTATGATAAAATTCCAATGTTCTTAAAAAAATGAGAGTTGGCTTCACCGAACTGGGTCAAATTATGTAAATTTAATTTTAAAAAAGGCAATTGTAGAATCAAAGCAGAAAATAGGTACCAATGAGTAAAATAGGTATTTTTAGCCATGGTTAAATTTTAGAAAGGCTGTTTTAGGCTAAGAAACATAAAATAGATAAAGGTAAAGTGATCCCACTACAGGCCTCAGGAGGTCCTTGGATAAGTAGGAGGTTAAGGCTCCCACTTTTTCTGGACAATTGGCACTTGATGTCAGCTGGGTTGACAGCCCTGCATGATGGCCACCTTTATCCCCAGAACAAGCATCTGGTACTCACTTCAATTAGAGGCTGAGTCGACCACAGGGCCATAGTGCCGCCAGAAGGTTTGGGTCAGTTTCAAAATCCCGACCCCACCGAGACTCGAACCCTTGACCTTCTGGCTTGTAGCACAGTGTCCTAACCATTATGCCATGTCATGCCACCCATAAAATAGATACTGATGGATAAATAGTAATTTTTAAGCACAATTAAACTCTTCCAGGTGGTATAACTATTCATGAAACATGCACTTACATCA
>JASPKZ010004376.1:0-66128 GCA_030220185.1 Diploptera punctata | reverse complement strand
TGTGATCCCAATTCCTCTCAAAAAACAAACTGAAAATATACAAACTTTATTCTCACAGTTACATTATATGGATGCAAAATATAGACTCTTTCTTTAAGGGAAGAAAGAAAATTATGAGTATTTGAGAATAAAGTGCTCAGGAAAATTGTTGGACCAAAGAGAGATCAGAGATGAACTATAGAACAGTGAGCTACATGATCTTTATAAGAAACCAGATGTAATACAAACAGTTAAGTCTCATAAGCTGCAATGGGCAGGACATGTGGCACAAATGGGAAATGAAAACTTCATGTACAAAACCAGAAGAAAAACTCACAGTATGTACACCAAGAATGAGGTGGAAGAATAACTTCAACGATTATTTGAGGGAAGTAGATTATACAGGGTATGATTAGAAAACATTACCTAAGGATGGGAATGTATGGAGACATTATGTCCATGTGACCATAAATCTAGTGTTTCAGTAGTGCCTATGAATGAGTTAGTTACCAAGTTTACTAGAGGGCATTAAAATTGTATCAGAATTGTGGACTCCTACAGGCAACAAGACTCATAACAGTGCTTAGAAAATCCAGGATAATGGAGAATACCCTCAACATTTACCATTTACAATAATGTCATGGAAGTTTGGAGGACTCTGGACAACTTAAAAAAAAAACTGTTACAGAGACCAAGAGTATTAAAAAATCTGGCAATGTAAGTCAGTGTACAGGAATTCAACCTACAAGCTTACATCACACAACTGGCCTCAAATTCAGAAAGTATATTAGTGTTTCTTTAGCCAACTTATGTCATGTCACAAAAAAAAATTATAAATAATTATTTATGTTCAAAATTGTAAATTAATTCAAAATTTTTTTTTGTAAGGATCTTCATCCTTATTTCAGTTACAAACTGTAAGAACTTTGTCTTCATAATTTTCTTCAATATATGTATAAAGTATAACCACTTTTTCCAGTGTAATTGTTTGCAAACAAATCTAAAAACTACCATTCGAAGGGTCCAACCAAAAAACAACACTCCTACACATACCTGTTCATGTATAGCACAATGTAATCAGTTATATTCAACAAAATCATTAAAATGAAACAGCATACTACAATGTTAGCCTCAAGTATCAATTCTTTAATACCAAAAGAATCCTTTGTTTTATAATATAAGTTTATTTTCATAAAATTAACCATATTGTTAATCTATTTATTGGGTAGCATGCTATACATGTACACACAAATATTAATTTTCATAAATATTTATTTTATTCAATGCCACCACATTGTCATTTAGACATTCTGGTATTCTCTCCTGGCATGGCACTATTGTAACCTAGTTCTGAGTTTGGGGCACCTGGAAGGCAGAGTTACACTGCCCCAATCAGATGGTGATGGTAATGATGTGCCAGAAGAGGTCTTAATCCTAAACTTAATGATGGGATGTTCAGGGACCTAGGCATTTGCCTTATATAATTGGTCTGCATTATACAGTGATACAACATATTAGTGTCATTTTTTGTTGTGAACCCTTCACTCTACAACATGTACATGGCTACTCATATTAAAACCAAACCTAATATTTCAATTTAGAAACCTAAACACAATACATTTAATAAACACTGTGTACTCAACCCTCAAATTGAACTTTAAGACTAAATAAAAATCCCCAAATTCAATTAACAGTTTAACATGTACTTTCAAACATACTATTTAATTCACTACATTTTGTATAATATCAATGTGCATGCTCCATTAAAGACTGTCAAAACACAAAACAACCACTTAAACAGTAGGCCTATATTCACATAAACACTATGTTATTTCAACTGTACAAATGTACAAACAAATGAGTGTATTCCTGCCCCAAATATCCCTTATCATTCTCATCTGTAAACAAACATTATATGATGTTGATGTAGGATAGTCTCATCATAATCACACTACATACCTACCCACACTTTTATCAAGTTATTTCTTCTCACCCCTTGATTTCATGCGAGTCAAATCAGACAGATTTAAAGGAAATTAAACATTTGTTTTAATTTATGTGAAACAGCAACAATAAAATATACATGTATTTTCATTCTCAGCTAAAAGATAATTTTTTTTTTTAATTTGAAGTTAAGCTTTATGTCTCTCATACTTATTTGCATTTGTGAGACTTACCTCATGTCATTAAAAATTATTTAAAGTGAAAATTAATATAACAATATGCATACTGTTATGAACAAAATGTTAATATCTCCATTATTGCCAATCTGATTGGATTCATATTAAAGTTTATAAGTGTACTCTTGCATATCTCACCACAGATTACATAAAAATGTATCCTGTATTTTTTTCTCAAAAATATTTCTAAAATGTCTTTTTAAATGTTGGGAATCTTTTTTTTTTACTTTATTAAACACAATGTGTACATTAAATTTAATTTAGCTTTTTACCAGTCTTTAATTACAGTGTTTAGTGGTAGAGTCCTGTTTTTACACATCACTAGATGATATTTGGTACAGGGATTGTTGCATAATTTACAGACGCAGTCCTCCTTCGGATCATGGTACATGTTGTTCAGGCAATATTCCCATGAAATTCATGGGCTGCAAAACGTGTGTACAGGTGTCAAAGTTCGAAGTTCGAGTTCGTTGCTTCCAGGTTTCTGTTTTCATTGCATCTGTTTCCATAATTTCTGTCGGTATCTGGCACCTTTGTTCTGTCTCTCCTCGATGACGATTCTGTATGCTTGCATTTCCGTAGTGAGTCTGATATCTTCGATGAAGAAGGATTCCTGGGTTGTATAGGCATAACTATTTCTTGTATATTTGAAATTGACAGTGCTCTTTTCAGAAACCTCGATTTAACGTTCTCCAGTTTCTTAAGATTTTTCACCATCAAGTAATTCCATATTAGCTGGATTCTGTATGTTGCAGCCGCATTACTTTAAGGTTGAAGAGTTTCATTGCAGTTGAGAGGGATAGCCTTTGGAGTTTAGGGATATCATACATAGCTGTTGCTCGATCCTGTATATGAAATGAGAAAGTGGTTCCAGTTGTTTGTAAGGTGACCCCCAAGTATTTGTAGCTTGATACGAATTCTAGGGTTTCTCCTCCGTATATAAGATGGTCCTTATTAGCCAGCCTTCCTCCTTTGCTGAATTTCATTGCCTTTGTTTTGGCACTGTTTATTTCCATTGAGTTTTCAAGTGCCCATATCCTAATGTTCTCCATGGCTGTTTGGAGGTCTCCTTGATTCCTAGAGAGGATGATCATGTCGTCTGCATACATGAGTAGCTTAACATTTCTTGTGTCTATAGTCTCTCCGATGTCTGACATCATTACATTAAAGAGTACAGGACTCATCGTGTCTCCTTGTAGGACACCCCCCCCTTGTTTGAGTAACACTTCTCGACATCGATATACCATCACTGATTGTCGCATAGTTTGTGGTTAGGATTGATTTGATTGTTCCTAATTCGTTGTTTGAGCAGCCTAGTATGTTCTCTAGCTTCTGGATGAGGATTTTCCTGTCAATACTGTCGAATGCCTTGGAATAATCTATGTATATCACATACAATGGTGTAGCGGGTTGTGCTAAGGTCATTATTACTTGCTGTATGAGTTCTTGGACAGCATGCAGTGTAGATCTACCCGGGTGAAGCCATATTGATTTTGTGGTATACTGGCACTGTAGTTTGTGTTCCACACGTTTTAGCAGCATCTTCGAGAAGAGTTTGAACCTAACATTTTCCAGGGCAATTCGCCTGTAGGAGTTCAGGTTTTCTTTCCCTTTGTAGATGACAATTATAATCGAATTTCTCCATTGTTGTGGGATTGAATTATTTTTTAGGCATTCATTGAACAGACAGGTTAGCGGTTCTAACAAGTCTTGAAGTGTTTCCTTAAGATGTTCAGGAAATATCCCGTCCGGTTGCTTTGTTCTTTTTCTCGTTTCTTATGAGTTGGCTGACTTCTTCTGTTGTAATTGGGCTCATGTCATGTATGTTTGCCACATGCAGTGTGAAGCAGTTTGGCGTTTTGTCCTTTGCTCCCATGAGGTTACTGAAGTGATCTTCCCATTGCTTCATGTTTACGAGAGGCTGTGATTTCTGTTTCTTGAAGACTTAAGATTTTGTGAGGTTTCATTAGTTCCTGTTCTTTGGAGGTGTCATACTCTAACTTCTTTTCCTTCAGTAGTCTTTTTATATTTCCTACGTTCTTCAGCATATTCCATTAGAGCGTAGCCTCCATATTCCCTGGTAGTATGGAGTATGTTCTTTGTCTCATGTTGTAACACTCTTCATCAAACCATGGTTTTGCAGTACGTTTATGTCTAGTCAGTTGAGTGGTGGCGTGTATAATTATGTCATTTAAGGTTTCTATTGCTCCATCCAGATTTCCCTGCCTCGCCATATGCATTACTGACGGCAGCTTCACTTTATTTGTTTGCCATCTTACCTCGTCTATGTACCTTGAAGCTTTTTGTGGGAGGCTTTTATCTTCTGTTGTTTCAGTTCTTATTTGGAACTCAGTTAAGACTGGAAGGTGCTTTCTAGTTGCTACTTTTCCCACTTTCACCCGTGCTTGGTCTTGTATATTTGTGAATACCAAATCGATTGTGCTATGTATGTATAGTCCTTCTCTCTATTTAGCAGTCTTAGCTCGTGGTCGAGGAGAAAATCCGTGACCGCTTGAGTTCTTGCGTCCCATTTGTCTATGCGACAGTTTAAATCTCCTCCTAACAAGGTGGGCCTGTCGTTTTCTGTGTTTTCCAGTGCCTTTCCTAGTTCGTCGACAATGTATTCCGGTTCGGTCTTGGGCGTGAAGTATGCTCCTACTATATTCATTTTCCCAGTGACTACTACTAAGGTATTGACTGTACGAGCTATTGAACTGATGGGTTGGAGGTGTGGCTTTACAAGCAGCTCAATCCTCCTGAGGGGCGCCTCTGTCTCCTTTCTTTGCTGGGGAGTGAATACCGTACAAGCCATTTGTGCATATTTCTTCTAAGCTGAATGTTTCTGTAAAGAGTAGTATGTCATTCTCTTGGAAAGTGAGTAGGGGGGTCATGTCGATTACTGACTTAAGCCCTTCTACGTTCCAAATCATTGTTTTGATATGTTTAATGTTATTACTGCTGTTGCTCTTGTGTATTATGCAGTCTTGGTCGTTTGTTGCGCCGGCAGAAGTGTTGATTTTTGACATTTCATATTAAACTCAAAGGGGCGAAAAGTAACCCCTTCAGGCCAGAAATTTTCATTGTCCACTGTTTCCTTGTCTTCGTATGGAATTGCTATTCTAAATGCTTTATTTCTTCCTCTTGATTGGATGGTGAAACATTCTTTTACTCTGTTTATTCCCTTTTCTACCATATAGGCTTCCATAGTGTCCCCATCCAGATGTCCAATGTACATCCAGAAGAGTCTTGTTGCCGGTTTGAGTCTTCCTCCCGTATTGTTTCCCGTTCCTCTTTTGGGTGGGAGTGAAGGTGGTGCTAGTTGGGCGGTTCGTAGCTGCTGTCTATTATTTTGATTTCTGTTTTCACTTCTGATATTCCTGTCGGGCCCTTCATCTGGTTACTGTGATGAATCCCTCATTGCTGGTATTTTCTTCATGGTTGTTTATTGACTTCAAATCCGGGGGAGTGCTTGTTACCTGCGATAAAGTAGTCTGCTGGGTTGCATCTTTTATCTCTTCTCTAACCAACCTATGGATACTTTCCATCATGGATTGTATCTGTAGGCTGATTTTTCCCATAATTCTCTCCTCTATTTTTTCTTCAGAAAATTTCTCTCTAATTTGGGTGGGATGAGGTTCAGGTCGTCGGGCATCTAGTTGTCTGTATTGTTCTACTACGACCAGTTGATCTTCTGATGACGGTTTTGTGTTGGCCGATTGCTCATTAGGTGGCTCTAGTAGCTGGTCTCCTCCGTCACTATGCTTCACTGTTTGGGTCAGCTGATCCATGGATGACATAGGCATCAGTACTAGATGTTGCACTTCCTCGCCGGTAGATGGCGCCACTAGTCCCAACAACTTGCTATCTACCTCTTGCTGTGTAGTGTATGCTTGTATTTGATTACCACCATTCCTTTAACTGGTACCCTTTCACACTTGGTTCAATTTTCATTCCATTTAAATAGTCCTAATGGTACTCACCGCTTCGCGGATGTCGTCTTTTGCTTCTTTCTTGAGATAACTACCTATTTCAGCGATATTCTCAATTCTTCTCAGAGCGGCTTCCACACAGGTTTCCTTGTCATCCGCCATTTTGTTCTTTTTAGAAACCTAAATATATCAATGCATTTCCTAGCTTCCTATATCCTCATAACATTTGACAATGGATGATGTGCATAGATAACACGTATACATCGCACACATTCCTCTGCCAGCAAGTGATCTGTGCATCTGCTTCCAGTTTGGCATCACTGTGCCTACACCTTTTATTCCACTAAACCAGAAATGATCAAAAAGTGTGGGCCTGCTGAAAAATCTATCCATATGCACTGTGAGCCATTTATTTTTCACTGGAGAACACAGTCTGTCTACAACACTGAAAGCTGAATTGTGTTTCATGGGCTCCGGCATAAATTTCTAAATTGTGTACAAAACAACTGGTGGACTCTCATAATTCATACAGTTTTACTCTGTATTTGTGTGGTTTCGCTTTACGTAAACACAAAAGAATACTACTCCTCACAAAGCACAGTAACATTTTCATAAGGGGTGTAAGTTCATTGAAATTTTGTTGTTAGGGAACTCAACAGCGGCTGAACTTAATACATAACATCATAACCAGATTGACCTCTGGGAATACGTCATTCATTGTCGTTCAGGCAAAACATGGCTAGAATTGACAAAAATTTCTAATGGATTTGTAAATCTGGATTTAGTCCCTGTGTTACAGAAAATTGTGGTTCATTATTAGCACTTGGCTCGGTTTTGCATCCTAAATCTTTGTTACTCATTACATTTTGAAGTTTTCTTCTTTTTTTTTTTTTGTCCTTTACTTTGTGTATGTACCATAGGAGTAATTCCAGGTAATATATTATCTTGTCCTTTATCTGATTCTAAATCATCAAGTTCGTAACCATCAGAATTGTTTATGAGTTCACTTATTTCTTCATCAGTTAGTGGTTTCGAATGTGGCCATGTAACAACTGAAGCTTGGTCCATCTCACACTGAAAATATTCTCAACACTACTGACTGGGACATAATCTGACACCATCTTTGTTATGATTAGGTTTCATATATCTTTCAATGGGGATCACCGGAGGTCAATTTTAATGTGTATCTCATGTACAAATATAAGCTGTGTTTGTAAGTGGAAGGTTTTCTTCCAGAGGGCAGTAAAAATTAGTGAAGTGAATTAGAGACCTATATGCAACATATCACAAGATTTAAGCTGTCAAACACTGCAAGGATCTTGTCAATAATGCAGCTGGTTTCAAAACAAACAAAAAATCTGTGAATGAAGCAGTGCGTGGCAAAGTATTAACACCATGGCCAGCTTCCTGGCAATTTAAATGTCATGGTATAGTTACGATGCACGGATTCAAAATGATAAGTACTTTGCCTAATACACAAACACAAATGATTTCATTATCAAGTGCTCGACATTAGATACCAACAAACCAACCAACAATCACGTGTCAGCATTGACTCTGGTGGAAGAGAGACTCGTGGCAACATCTCCTTCAACTTTTGAAACCAAAAATGTGATTTTAAGAAGATTTTCTTCACCAACAAAATAGTGGTATGACATCTGGAAAAAGTCCGTTAATTTTCTCCACCACACAATGGATACCCTGTATCATAACATGAAGCATGTTGGGACAGAAACCTGCCAATTCCTTTCCTAAACCTCTTTCTTTTAACCTCATGGGCACTCACCTTTAAATGCCCACATGTACATAAATGCAGCCCCCATTGCAACTTATACATGACATAAATACGTAATGGAATCATGTCATCAACTTCGACTGGATACACATAATGAAGGATCAATGAAGTACATATTGCTTTAATTTCACTAACTAAAGTTGATGGTATTTTAGCTATTGCCAGTCTGTTTTGGAGCATGCACACAAAGTTATGCAGACATTTATCAAATGTAAGAAAAAATTATCAAAATCAATAGTACAAAAATCAACTGCAAAAAAAATTATTGGTCATATTATTCTCCTGAGAATTTCCTTAAAATTTAAAGGTAAAATTTTGGGGGAATACAAAATTAAGAGCAAAATAATTAAAACAGAAATTATAAAATGCCAAGATAATAAATTTAACAAGTAGCAGATAGAAGAAACGAAAAACAAATTTTTCTCTGCATCTATTTTCATTTTTTTATTTGTATTTTTTTAGGACACTTATATTTTTCTCACTTTGGAATATTAACAGTGCTTAAGAAAATCTTTAGTAATTATATTATTTTTAGTCTGAACATCTTACCTCAACATTAATATTGAGGTAAGATGTTCAGACTAAAAATAATATAATTAAAATAAACTCAAAATATAACTTCTTAAATTAAATATTAAATCTTTAGTATTTCAAGAGTGTGAAACTAATTGCACTTAAAATGTCAGTTTGAATTTTACTCAAAGTATAAAATGAAATGAACAATTGTATAATAACCATGTACATGTTATGTAGTATTTATTACATAAACAGCTAAAAAATCCCATAATATTTTTTTTTAATTTTATTCCAGTTCAGTAAATCTGTTCTCTTTAACAGGGAAGCAAGAGAACCTGCAGGGTGCACTGTGTTCAGTCTAATACAAAACACAGTTGCACTAGCTGTACAAATACATGACCCTGATGGGGTCAAGATTTTTAAAACCGGCCCTGACTCAACTCAGCCTCTAATTCAAAGTAAAGGGTTGAATTCTTACCTGAACTCTTCAAACATGAAGTTCATTTTTCTCTGTAATGCAGTCCAACAGCAAATGAGACATGAAACAAAAATAAATTATGGAAAGAACTTTAGCAACAGAACTTAATCACTTTTTTTAAATACTAGAATCAACATTAAAATACAAGTACCATATTTAATTTATATTATATGATATAAAAACAGAATTACACACTTCAAGTAAATCATTACAAATTAGATAATGGAATTAAAAATCTGAAAAAATCAAGTTTTTTGGCCAAGAAATTTAATAAATTTCACAAAAGAGAAAAATCAATTTTAATAAGTGAAAAAAAAATGAAATAAAATGTTATTTCATATAAGGAAAATTCAAAGATTCAAAAAAAATTGAAAATGAAAAAAACCTAGAAAAAATAATTTATGATCCTATTAGTTTTTTACATCCTCTAGAGATAAAGTTTTAAGAATTGTAAAACTACCCGATATCTCAGTTGTCCTCAATTATTTGCAGTATTTTATAGGAGGCCTTTTGATAACTTGAGTATCTATCATCTTCTGCTTTCATTTTGAGTACCAAAATGAAAGCAGAAGATGATATTTAAGTTATCAAAAGGCCTCCCATAAAACAACACTGCAAATTATTGAGGACAACAGATATCAGGTACTGTCACATTATCACCATTGCCATCATCATAATAATCATCATTATCATCATCATTATTATTATTATCTTATTATTAATATATTATTATTATATTATTATATTATTATTATATTATTATTATTATTATCATTATTATTATAATTTGTATCATTATTATTCGTCTTTATAGCAAATAACTGTTTCTAGTTACTTTTGAAATTAATATATCTCACCTTAATTGGTTTGGGTAAAACATTAGAATATGTACCCGTAATATTTAATTTAAATACATCAAAATCATTGTTGTCAATGTCAATGACTTTTTATAAATGCTGTGCCTTAATCAGCCCAACTCATTTTCAAGTTTTAAAATAAAAATAATTTAAGAAAACAATTATTTAAAATAAAAATTGTCTACTATTATTAAAATTAATCATTTTCACTATTCCACTAAAATTGATTTGTTTCAACTATGAAACATAAAAGTCTACAAAATTATAGCTTTTATTTGTCCATTCTTGGTTTTATAATTAAAAAGGTTTTGTAAGTACAACCTAAAATGAATGTGTTTAATACAAATTAAATTCAGACTAACTTAAAATAAATAATTTTTTTGTGTCTATGAGTGAGACATTATATTTTTCCTCAAAGATAGGCAATTACAACTTATGACAAACATTAGTGTTGAATAAATAACATATTATTATAAATGAAACAAGATATACATATGAATATGTTGTGCACAAAAGTTGCATAATAATTAGCTCAAAGATAAACATGAAAATGTACACAAACAAAGATGTGTCTGAATTTTGTGTATAGTCTGAATAATTAAACTTGATTACACTTCAATTGAAGCTAATTATAATTTAAAGCAAATAGTGTTGCTTACGAAAATTATCTCATCAATTAATTATTATTTGATGATTTAATAAGATCTTGCTCACATTTGAATTTGAATTTATTTCATAAAACTACATATGATTAAAATAATGTTGAATTTTTTATGTCAACTTATTTCTTTATTGTTTAATAATGCAGCTATTATTTGGTTTTGTTAAATGTTCAAGAATAAGAATTTGAAGTTACATATTTTGACCTGAAGAATTACTGATCAGAGATTAAATATAATCATTTATTTGAAATATAAGAATTAAAATGTATGGTTCCACAGTTTGAACTGATAAATTGAAATTTTACTTTTTGCATGTCATAAAAATGACATTTTGAATATTTTTCTTGTTTGTATAATATCAAGTAAATTTTCAGAACCATTGAGTAATTATATTTTTTTGTGTGATTTAATGTCAACACAAGATGTGTTAATTTATTTTTGAGTAATTTAAAATATACTCAACATTAATAATTTGTTTAATAAATTGCAATATATAAGCAATTATATTACATATCTATGACTATTTAACTCTGCCCCAAATGGCAGGCAATGACCAATCACGTTTCAATGAATTTTGTTTTACAACCAATGACAGTCACATTTTACCTCCCTCTTTACCAATTTATCTTTATCAGTGCCTACTTTTCTGATAAAGCTCCTCCTATTTAACATTCTGAACAGCTCAAAGCATTATTTTTCTCCAACAAATTCATTGAATACAGCAAATAGTCAACAGATTCCTTGATTTTTCAGAGTTTTTTACTAAAAAATTATTTAATAACCCATAATGTTGATTATAATATACAGTTAGATGTGTTTCATTATTTTTCCACTAGGGTGTATTCTTACAATATTGCAACCCTATTTGGCAATAAATAATAGGATCCAAGTTGTAGGAATCAAATCTTTCCTACCTCTTCTCACATTAATATGGGGAGAGGTAGAAAACATTTGATTTTATCATAAATTAAACCTCATAGTGATTTATTCCTATAAAAGTTAAATACCGGTTACCATATTTAAATATGGAGTTTTGAGTAAACAGCTTAATTTTATTTGTTAAATAGTCCCAACAAATGCCACTCTTGATTTCCAAATTCACTCGTCACTTCGTGATTTGTAAATTTATCAATAATTATTTAATCACTCATGGCATTACTTATGGTAAGATAATTCTGTATAAATTTAATTGTTATTGAAATTTTAATCTTGAAAAAGAATATTAATGAGAAAAATCATTAACACATTTAATGATTTAAAACTTATTTTTTTTATTTTTACTATATGGCAAATTAAGATTTATTGCCATTTAAGTGTATTTGTACAATTTATAAATAAATTATTTCTTCTTCTTCATCCAACCAAATCTTAGGCCTATAGGCCTGTTAAGATCTTACTAATTAATTTTTATATAATTTAATATGTATTTGAAGACTTGTTGTCATTCATTGATATATTTAATATGCATTTTGTTTACTATTACTTTGTATAGGGAAAATAATGCCTTCAATCATTTCAGCTTTTTAAATTGATATTGTAAAGTAAATAAAAGACAATGTTGTGCTAAAAATAATTCAGCATTTTTACTTAAAAAATAAGTAAAACAATTTGAATTCATTTACATGATATTTACATGTGTTTTTGCATCAAATTTTTAATTCAAAGAAGTGATTGATTTATTTCAAATAATTTATTTGAAAATTTGATGATTTAACTTCTATTATCAACTTTAATTATTGACATACAAGTTTATTTGTCCACACTTAAAAAAGTGATTGATAACTTTAACTATTCTGGTCATTTAAGACTTTTCATCACTTAATATTTCATTTTGAAATTTAATATTTGAACATTGATACTAAACATTACAAATTTAAATATTGTATTTATTTCAATTGTTCATATTTTTTGTCAAGTATTAAGATATTATAATAATTTCCCAAACTTGAAATTTTTACATGAATGTAAATTCTCATTCATGAGCAAACATAAAATAATTTTAATTCTTCATATGAAATCTATATGCAATTAATGTATTTTCTTCTCGCAACAACAGTGTTATATATGTTTTTATTTTTTAGATATGTTCTTATTTTAATTAGGTTTAACTTGGCTATTTCATTTTGAACTTCAAAAATTTGTTCATGATTGATGATGACAATAACAACATGCATTAATGATATGTAATGACATTTAAATAAATATTCAGGATATAAGAGTATTTTTTAATTTAAACAAAATTTTATTTTATATTCATTTATTTATTTATTTATTTATTTAATTTTATTTACTTATTTATTTTTTTGAGATTGAGAATTTCTCAAAACTTAAATACACTTTGCAAAGGCATTTCTGTAAGAATTTACTAAATGAAAATTTACATGAATTGTAGAGAAAATACAAACACAGATATGACTACGAACAACTATGGTACACTATTTTGAATTTAAACTGAACAATTATTTTTAATGTTTATGAATGTTTACTACATGTAAGCACCAAGGTGTTGCTTCATGATTTATTAATTTGTCTTTAATGATTATTGAGTTTATTAAAACTTTTCACATGAACATGTAATATGATTCGAAAAATGGAAAAGAATTCTTAAAATGTCATGCTTCAAACAAGGTTTTGAATTTATTTCTTCATTGGTATTAATACAACACTTTCAAAAATTTATGATTTAAAATTTATTATGTTACACATTAAATTGTAATTAATTATAATTTACATTCACATATGTGAATGCTACATGTTTTTTTGAAAATACTTTGTTTTGTAGACCTTATCCTGTATTCACAGCCTGTGAATAAGTGAACAATCAACAAACTTCAGTGAATCAGAGTCAACATTCAATTAACATTTCATAATGCCACACGTGTTTTTTGTGATTTATGCTCAAAAGGAAGAGCTATAACAATCTTAATTAAAACTCAGTCGCAACTTATTAAAACTTTCAAGAACATTACTTTAATCTGAACATTTGCTGAAAATAGCAATTAAATAATTTGAACATTGCTAAATGATGCCAAGTTTATATAGGCTTGAACTTTTTAATTTGAAAACAGTATTTGTATTTATTTTCTTTGTTTCAGGCAACAGATTATTTTTTACACATATTTATGTGACCAACTATAAAAAATTAATATGTAAATTCAATATCTGATTTTTGTAATTCCTGTCAGTTTTTGTTTGTAATAATAATCATTGTATCTCTGTTTGACTGATGTAATCCATCAGTGTGCGGGGAATTGGAACATTTGTTCGTCTTCTTTTTCATTTTAATTAATATTTTATTTTAAATTTTATAACATTCCTATATACTTATGATTGTACTTGCACCGATGTAATGTGCACAGACCTTGTCTTGTGACATCACTGTTTTTGTTAAGAATATTTGCAAGTCATATAGCCACTAAATTAATGTCATGTTGGCTAATATATAAATTTCCAGGATGAATATTTTCTGATTTGATTATTAATTTAAATTGCATTCTTTAGTATGTGCTAAAATTATGATTCAGTGTGGCCAACTTAATTTTGTTCTATAATTATCCATAATGTTCTTGACATCCTGGCTTTGTTCTCGTTAGTATAGAGACAGACACCATTGTGAGCAGACCTGCTGCTATGAATTAGAAATTCAACAAGTTTAATTACAATATAGTGCAATAGCGTCTTCATCAACTTACAGAAAGTTTATTAGTGAAAATGTGAAGTAATATCTTACTACATTGTAAACATTTAATATTCAACCAAATTAACTGAAAATGATTCATTACATTATAATAAATCTAAATAGCTCAGCTGATAATAAAAATAAAATATCTGAAATAAATATAAATTTCAAAGGATAAGATTAGAAATTAAATCATTCACCTGAAATTGACTTGTCCTGACATTCCATTTCAATATATGACTGAAATTATATCAGATTATAGCTGAAATTTTAAACAAATAAATGAAGCACTGACTCAACATTATTAAAAATAAAAAATGGATATGAATAATACCTACCATGATTCCATTTGGTAGCCAGAACCAATATTGTCCACATGGAGCTCTTCTTGAAGTTCATTGAAAAAATCAATGTGCAGGGTAGTGCCTCCACGTCACAACCCACTGTGTTTTAATGTATGTCTGAAAATGGTATTTCCTCATCACTGCAAGACACGCATCAGCTGCAGAAATGAATTTGGGTTATTTACACATTTCCTTTCCATTATTCTGTAATGAATTACATATGAAAAAAGATAGCAAAAAGGTAGTATTTACATGTTAATTTTGCTCTTTTATAGAAAGAACTATTACAGCTTAAGATGTGCTGCCATCTGCCTTTAAAAACAGTCAAACTATTTCCTTTAAATATATTAATTCCAATAGATGCCCATTGTTTTAATCGTTCATCCTCACATAGACAAAAGAATAAAAATTTTAAGATATTAATTTTCAGGAAGAAAGTGGTACCTGATAGATTACATGGGCATCGATTTTAGGATCAGGACAAGTAAATGACTATAAAAAGACCTCAAATTCTAAAACAGCAAAATCACAGTTCAACCTGCATATTTTATATAACTTTTACACCTCATAAAACTCCATGATTTGGCTAAGAATAGAAGCGAAACCAGTCTCAAAAATCAGAGTTTTATGAGGTGAGGTGTAAAAGTTATTTTCCAACTCACTTATATAATTTTAATTTCTTATTCATTTATTGTAATGATTTATTCCTTAGTTCTGAAAATTTGTCTATTTCAGATCTTATAGTTTCTCGACATCAACAGTTGCCCATATGCAACATTCTGAAGTTAGTAGATAGTTCCCCTCACCTCCAGTTGCATTACAAAGCTAAGTTACACTCAACATGTTAACAATCATTTCTTTGCATACTATTATTCATTTTAATTCTTGCTTTGCAAATTATTAACATTATTTTCGATTTAGATGACACATTACATTTGGTTAAACATTGTTTTATTTCTATGTAAACAAACAAGTAAAAAGCCCACTAGTATAATCTATACATATTTACTTCCTTACTCACTAGCACTGGCCGGCACAGGACATAACCTCTCCACACACCCCAATCCTCAGCTAATGCTTTCAAATCATTCCCCGTATAATCTACTTCCCTCAAATCATAGTTAATGTTATTCTCCCATCTCATTCTTGGTCTACCAACTGGCCGTTTTCCATCTGGTCTCCCGACAATAAGCTTCCATGCATGTCTTTCATTCCCCATAAATGCCACATGCCCTGCCCATCGTAGTCTACGACACTTAACCGTTATTATATCTTGCTTTCTATAAAGATCCTGTAGTTCATTGTTATGTAAGTCTTCTCCACTCACCTGTCTGTTCATCTCTCTTTGGTCCAAAATTTTTCCTAATTACTTCATTCTCAAACACTCAATCTCCCTTTTTCCCATAAAGTAACAGGCCGTGTTTCACATCCATATACTATAACTGGTAGAATAATAGTTTTATATATTTTCAGTTTAACGTTTCTTGAAAGGAGTTGGGAAGTCAAGAGTCTCTGTAATACATAATAGCACGCATTTCCAGAATTGAACCTATGTTTAATTTCTTTGTGCATCTCATTCCTATTTATGATTATTGTTCCTAGGTATTTGAATTCAGCCACTTCCTCAAAATTTCCGTCATTTGTTATCAGCTGTCCATTTCCATTATATAATGTATTTCTACATGTGACCATATATTTAGTTTTATTGATACCTACTTCCAGTTCATTATATATATATATATATATATATATATATATATATATATACTACTAGCTAATACCCGGCGTGCGCTGTTACACCTAAATAAATAATAATCTGTTTTTGCATTTAGTTGAATAAGTAAAAGGAAAAATTGATACAAATTTACACCGTTATTATTTTTAGATACCCCGTGATGTTTACCCGGCGTTGTCCGGGAATCTACTCATCCCGATCTTCTTGGTATGAATGAGCTGAAAGACGAAAATTAATGTACTTCTTATGATTAGTTAAATAAGTAAAATGAAAAATAATTATAAATGTATATCGTAATTATTTTAAGATTCCCCGTGCTGATTATGCGGTGTTGCCCGAGAATATTCTTATCTCGATCTTCTTGGAATAAATGAGCTAAAAGACAAAATTCGTTATTGTGAGTTATCCGTAAAAGAATACCCGCCATGTGCTGCTATGCTTGCGAGTCTCCGGCTCTCACGTTTTCACGACAGTGTTGTCGATATGTACATTCAATGGGAAGGGTCGCTTTATGTATGCGGTTAGCAGAAATACAGCTGACATCATCTCAGCAATCTTCTAGCGCGCTATAGCGGCGTCAAGAGCAGTGATTGGTTGTGGAAGACGTCTACTCCCACTCAACTATTCCGTTATTGGCAGTAGAGGGCGAGTTTTTCATTTTACCCCTCGTACAACCTAAATGTTAGAGCCGCAGATTAGCGGCTGGACTTTACGTACTTGTCTCGATCTTCTTGGCATCAATGAAAGAGACAAATGGTTATTGTGAGTTATCCGTATGAGATAAACATATGCTGTTCCGAACTTTTTGTAGAGCTTTAAGAGATATGCATTTCTGTATACATTAATGTTGTGTATATGCTACGGTTTAGGCAGCGTAAAGCCATTTAAGCGTCCAAAGAGCTACTTTTTTCACGTTTTCCACTACAGAGGGAAATTTTTAAGGGTGTAGGAGTTAAGTATCAAAACTCTCTTATAGCCTATGTTGATCCCGGGAATCTCCTGAACGTTTTGCAAAAAAACCCATCACAAACGGATCAACGGTATGGCCGTACAAAAAGTACAAACATTCATTTTTATACATGTGTGTCACTGAACTCCTCTAAACGACTGGACCGATTTTGATTAAATATTTTGCGTGTCTCATTAGATCCCTTGATGGTTTAGATTCACAATTGGATCTTCTAAAACCATTAGGTGTAGGAGTTCACCTGAAGCGAACATTTAAAAATCTCTCAAGCGGTCACAATTTTCGATGTTTCACAACGAAACTCAGTATATCCTGTTAAAATAAACTGAGGTAGATATTATCCAAAAATAAGCAAACTCCGACAATTAGAAGTGGAAGTTTACCAGAATTAACTAGCAACCGTCACGTCTCAGTATACCATATAATTTAATTAACCTTTAATATTTCATTTATTTTGGCGTAGCAATGCACGCCGGGTATTAGCTAGTATTTAATAATTGCAACACTTTTGAAATCCAGAATGGGTTGAAGCAAGGAGATGCACTATCTCCTCTACTATTTAATTTTGTACTAGAGCATGCCATTAAATCTTTAGAGAATGAGGAAGGCTTACAACTGAATGGTATTAATAAGCTGTTAGTTTATGCGGATGATGTAGTACTACTGGCCGATAGCGAGGAGATACTAAAGGCAAACACGCACATACTATTGAGTAACACTAAGAAATTAGGACTGGAAGTAAATATCAGTAAAACTAAATATATGGTCACACGTAGAAATACATTATATAATGGAAATGGACAGCTAATGACAAATGAGGGAAATTTTGAGGAAGTGGCTGAATTCAAATACCTAGGAACAATAATCACAAATAGGAATGAGATGCACAAAGAAATTAAACATAGGCTCAATTCTGGAAATGCGTGCTATTATGCATTGCAGAGACTCTTGATGTCCCAACTCCTTTCAAAAAACGTTAAACTGAAAATATATAAAACTATTATTCTACCAGTTATATTATATGGGTGCGAAACATGGACTCTTACTTTAAGGAAGGAAAGGAGATTACGAGTATTTGAGAATAAAGTTCTTAGGAAAATTTTTGGACCTAAGAGAGATGAACAGACAGGTGAATGGAGAAGACTATATAACAATGAACTACATGGTCTTCATAGGAAGCCAGATATAATAAGAACAGTTGAGTCTCGTAGACTGCGATGGGCAGGACATGTTGCACGTATGGGGAATCAAAGACGTGCATGGAAACTTCTTGTAGGAGAGCCAGAAGGAAAACGCCCAGTTGGTAGACCAAGAATGAGGTGGGAGAACAACATTAACTATGATTTGTGGGAAGTAGATTGTACAGGGAATGATTGGAAAGCATTGGCTCAGGATAGGGATGTATGGAAAGCTTATGTCCGCGCGGCCATGAACCTACGGGTTCGATAGTGCCAGTGAGTAAGTAAGTATTTAATAATTGCAAAAAAAATATTATATTTACCTTGCAAAACATTCAAAATAGTGCAAAATGTAGTTAAGACGGAAAAAGTGGGTACAGCAGCGTTATAAGTATGTAGTATGAAAAAGTGGGTAGAGCAGCGTTATAAGAATGTAGTATGAAAAAGTGGGTAGAGCAGCGTAGTATCCTAAACTTGAGCCAATTTGTTCACAAGTTTGAAACAAATTAGAAATTATTTGAATGATAATTTTCAATACGTAACAAAAATAATTTCACAAGCATTAGATAACGGCCGTAAATATTTGGTTAAAATACTTTTTATGTTCATCACTTTTTATTATTCACATCGTTGCGGTTATAATTATTATAATTATAAAACTATATATATATATATATATATATATATATACCGTCGTCCTCAACTTCAATAATTCATTTATAATCTTCGTAAAGCTTTTCCATGTCTTAGCTTCATCTTCATGACTTTTCTTGTTATTGAATTTATTTATGAATTTTATATAGGGGGCTTCGGTTGTTAGGCATATTTTCATTCAATAATTTTTTATTTTCTGCCTCTTTGACGATTTTCATTTCTTCTAAAATATTAAAACACAAAGAAAACAAACAAATATTTTGGAACAAATGGAAATCGTCAAGGAGACAGAAAATAACAATGTATTGAATGAAAATATGAATAAGAAGAAAAGTCATGAAGTGAAGACTTCAAAAAGCTTTACGAAGATTATAAATGGATTATTGAAGTCGAGGACGACGGTACATATAAAAGGTATAAAAGTTTTATAATTATAATAAATTTAGTAAACGTAAACACATTTGTTAAAATGAGCGTTACAAGCATTACCATACTCACCAGACGCACGGAACACACTGTCTTACTGTTCTAAACCAAATGAGAGCTTGACGCAGCAGTCGCATTGAGCACGTAATTCTTGGTACTCATCAAAGCAGGCTGCACAACATACAAATTTTAAAAGCAAGACAGTCGCAGGTTTATCGTCTTAAAATGTAAAAAAAAAAATGTTTCTATTGCAAATGAAAGTAGATAGGAATTACAAAAAAAAATGTTAGCTTATTTAGAGAAATTTCTGATAGGAAATTTTATTAAGCATGTATTTAACTGGACAGTTAATAAAATAGCAATCAATAAGGAAATTTCCAAATAGTGAGTAAATAAAAATACATACGGAACCAAAATTACAAATATGACTGAGGTGTAGATTGAACTCTGCAACTTCTGCTGCAAAAATTAATAATAGTTTTAAAAAACTAAAACAATACGCTTTATTAGAAAACCGAACTAAAAAATGAAATATAATTTTAATTTCCAACACGCTTGGGATAAAATTAAAGTGGTCAACAAAAAATCTTCTCCAACACATTTAGAATAAATCTACGAAAAAAAAAATAATTTTACCATCAAAAGCGTGGGTTGCTCTATATCAATTAATATATTTGATAATAAACAGATATTGGTAAAAGTAAAGTTTCTCAGCAGAAAATGTAAAAACCATAAAAAGCACCCCACGCTTTTGATGGTAAAATTATTATTTTTTTTTTTTGTTGAGCACATTAATTTTATCCCAAGTGTGTTGGAAATTAAAATTATTTTTCATTTTTTAGTTCGGTTTTCTAATAAAGTGTCTTGTTTTAGTTTTTTAAAACTATTTTTTTTATTTTTTAGTTTGGTTTTCTAATAAAGCGTGTTGTTTTAGTTTTTTTAACTATTATTTATTTTTTTAGTTTGAATATTTTACAGAATAACATAAAAATGTAAATATCTTTAAATTCGATACTATTGTAGTATCCGCTAAAAGTAATACTCTACTAAAAAATCCGCCGGGCCGGAATTGAACCAGCGACCTATGGATTACTGAAATTATATACTACTACAGTCCACCGCTCTACCAACTGAGCTCTTATAACGATTGAGTAAGAAGTTGATAAGTCCGCAACCAGTTTTTATTTTTTTGATTTTCTGATGATTCTGGCCAGGATTTTAGAAACATTTATGAAATCATTGTATTGTCATTGGTCCTTTACAAGTATACAAAGATTCAAGTCGATCCAATGATTTTAAGTGGGTGAAAATCGCGTTGAAAGATTCCGTTACATAGATAGATACAGGTCAAGCTAATATAAAGCGTGTAAAAACGGCTTTTTTCCTCTTGTATGTATGCAAAAAAAAAATCATTAGTTGTAGTAGTTCACCTGAAATGAAAATTTAAAAATCACTCTAGCGATTGCAATTTTCACAACAAACTTAGAATATCCTATTAAAATAAATTATCCAAAAATCAACGAAATCCGACCGTTAGAAGAGGGGGTTTACTTTAAATCCGAAAAAAAAATGCCTATACAACTGGGCCGATTTTAATGAAATGTTGTGTGTGTCTTTGAGTGGGTCCCTGGATGGCTTAGATTCACAATTGGATCCTCTTAACCATTAGGTGTAGGATTTCACCTGAAGTGAAAATTTAAAACTAGCTCTCCCGGTCACAATTTTCGATATTTTACAACGAAACTCAGAATATCCCATTAAAATAAATCGATGTAGATATCATCCAAAAGTGAGCGAAATCAGACAACTAGAAGTGGAAGTTTACTTGAACACCGAAATTAAAAACTGCTTGAACGACTGGACCGATTTTGATGAAATTTTGTGTTTGTATTTGAGTGCGTCCCTGGATGGTTTACATTCACAATTGGACCCGATAGGTGGCGCTGCGATCGGGGAAATAGCACTTGTTTATGTCAGATACATTACCGACATATTCCGCGCGATAACAATGTGACGCCATAGTGCACGTTTCTTGAGTTACAACAGATGACAGTGAGGAGTTTTCTTTCGAACTTATTAATTAGTGAATTTTATGGTAAAAAAGGTCACTTGTATTTTTATCGTCCGGTCATGACAGGAGAACGTCTCCCGGGTTTAATTATAGCGTCGAAAACATTTTCATTTCGACGGAACCACAAGAACATCAGTTTGTTGCAGCACGTGGTTTTTCAAGGCCTTAAATAATAAAACCCCGAGGGCCATGATCTAATATATAAAAATGAATGTTTGTTCGTACTTTATGCGCGGCCATACCGTTGATCCGATTGTGATGGGGCTTTTTGCAAAATGTTCAGGAGATTCCCGGGATGAATATAGGCTATAAGAGAGTTGTGATACTCAACTCCTATGCCATTAAATATCGCCATCTGTAGTGGAAAACGTGAAAAAGGTAGCTCAGTGGACGCTTAAATGGCTTACGCTGCCTAAACTATAACAAATACACAGAATTTGATATTTTAAAAAGCTCTACAAAAAAGTCCGCGACAGCTTATGTCTATCTCTTAAGGATAACTCACAATAACCATTTTTGTCTTTCGTTGATGCCAAGAAGATCGAGCCAAGTACGTAAATTCCTGCGCAAGCATAGCAGCACATGGGGGGGGGTATTCTTTTACGGATAACTCACAATAACGAATTTTGTCTTTTAGCTATAAGAGATCGAGATAAGTAGATTCCCGGGCAACACCGGGCAATCAACACGGGAAATTTTAAAATAATTACATGCTTTCCTTCCATGTTAACTGTGGTCTCCCTCTTTTATAATTATTATTCATTTCACTTATTCAACTAATCATAAGAAGTACATTAATTTTCGTCTTTCAGCTCATTTATGCCAAGAAGATCGGGATGAGTAGATTCCCGGACAACTCCTTGGTAAACAGCACGGGGTATCTAAAATAATTACGATATAAATATTTCCTCTCACTTATTTTAACTAAACATAAAACACATTAATTTTCCTATTTCAGCTCATTTATGTCAAGATGATCGGATAAGTAGATTCCCGGGCAACGCCGGGTAATCAACAAGGGGTATCTACAAAATATAAATTTATAATTATTTTTCCTTTTACTTATTCAACTAAATATAAAAGCACATTAATTTTAATTTATTTAGGCGCAGCAGCGCACGCCGATATTAGCTAATAATAAGAGGCCTCTTAGCAAAATAATTCATGGCCGCGATGAAAAACAAAATATATTTGAATTTTTAATTAAAATAATAACAGTTTAAATATCGCCTTTACTACATAGTTTTAGTTTTCATAATTTTTGTGGGAAATTTTATAAATCCACTGGAAAAAAAATCTGTTACAATTTTAATTCTGCACTTTGGACTGTGCGTGTGGAATTGTGATATCAATGAAAATCCGCCACTGAACTATTTACTTTCTTGCAACGTTGTCTAACTCTTAAACGTTTAAAATACATAGGTTGATTAACAAAACATAAACATTGTTCTTGGTGAAGAGGGATAAACAAATACCGGTATTTTATTATTACTAAATCATCTATCAAACAATGTTTACCGGTACATAATGTTTATATAATTTCTTTTCCATTTTATAATATTGTTGACAAATTAACACAGTTTTAGTCAGATTGGAATTTAGAAATGCTGTAAAGGGAGTACAAATTAATAGATTTTTTTCCAGTTACTTTCCGTCTGTGGATGTAAATTGCTGTACGCCATGCCGAACGTAGCTCTGTCTCAGAAATTCAAGCACGATTTCGACAAAATCCATTATATAATGCAATGTTAGTGTTATCGCTTCACTATGATGGTTGTCCGCGAAAATGCTTGATAATGATTAACATTCACGTAGCGGTAGTCGGCATCTATGTATTTAATTATATAACAGCTGCGGGGAAACAAAGCGAACCGCTGGACAACCATCATGGTGAGGCGATAATACAATTCAGGAATAATTAATTGGATGATAAAAACGAGATCGTATCCTATAAAGGATCAAAATATTCCTTGATAAAACAATTTATTCCTTTCCTTGTATGTAGTGCCACGACTTCTAAGGCAGACAGCTCCAATATTTAAGACACTACACGATTCACTTAACTTTTCCCGACTTGTCTTGCAGACGAGGGAAAAAATCATCCAGAAACTTCTCCGGTCCAGTTTCTTCTGACGTTACAGCGGTAGACTAAAAATCTCCTTTCCTTTTTACAAATTATCCTAAACGCGACGGCGCGACAGATCTAGAAGGGTGTTTGGCCTTGCATCACATCTAGATTGATTATATCTAGCCAGTATAGGGGTAGCATCCCTTAGCCGTTGTAGGTCGTCTTCTCAGCCTGGAGGCGCTACTTATTGTAGCAATCCCACTTTCAATTCTTTACTAAATATCAGTTTTGGGCTATAATTTTTTTTAATTTGTATATCCCAGACTGGACAGTTAATAAAATAACAATCAATCAATAAGGGAAATTTCCAAGAAGTGAGTGAATAAAAATACCCAAGGAACCAAAATTACAAATATGACTGAGGTGTAGATTCAACTCTGGAAAAGTTTGCTATAAATAAAAACGGCTTATTTCCACTTAAATACGGTCTATTACTTTAATTGACAATTTTACTAAATATTATAGTTTACAGAAACTTTGCATTATTATAGTAATTACAATAATGATTTTTTTAAATTGACACTTTTACCAACTTGTTAGTTTAAAGAAATTTCACGCCATTACAGTAATTAAAATAATATTTCAACTATTAAAAATTCACGAATTTTACCTATCTAAATGTGTCATTATTATAGTAATTATGACAATGAATTTAAAAAAATGATAAACTGTTTACTAAATACTGACTTACACTAACTTTGCATTATTATACTAATTATAATAATATTTTTTTAACTGACAATTGTTTACTAATTTGTTAGTTTTCAGTAATTTTGTATTATTATTTATTATGCATAGAAATTGATAAATGTTTAAAATTTATTTTAAAGTTGACATTTTTTACCAATTTCCTAGTTTAAGGAAAGTTCGCATTATTATATTATTTATAATGAATTTTCAAAACTGACAATGTTTTACTAATATGAAATGACTGTTACTACGTTCATGACACTGTGTACAAATTATAATGTGGATGAATCTTTAAAAATTGATAATTTTCACTAATTTTCTGTTTACAGAATTTTCGCATTATATACATAACACTGTATAGAAATTACAATAATAATTAGTCCACCGCTCTCAAGGTAGCGTGCTGCCTTGTCACGCAGCGGGCCCGGGTTCGATTCCCGGTCGGGACAGTTTTTCTGGGTGAGGTTTTTATCGGGGTTTTTCCTCACCTGTAAAACAAATGTCAGGAAAACTTTAAGGCCCAAATGGTCCCCGAAATCATATGGCCATCGCAATCATCATCATTCATATTCATCTTAGATTAAGCTTAGGATTAGGGGCTCTCCTGAAGCACCACTATCATCATCATCATCATCATCATCATGTCATCGGGGCAACGTAACCCCGCCTTCCAGGCGCCCCAACCCAAGTACGCCATGCCAGGAGAGAACACCAGGAATGTCGAAAGACAGCCTGAGGCATTTGCAAAAAAAACAAAATAATAATAATTGTTTAATTAAATGAAAAAATAACAATTTTTAATGATGTATTAGTTAACAGAAATGTTGCATTATTACAGTAATTATAACAATGAATTAATAAATTACAACAGGAACTAACGTCATACCATCATCAGCTTTTCCAGACTGGATATTATTTCCGGATACAAACAACTGTTGTGGAGAACACAAAATATCTGATCCTGTAGTGAGATAATAATGCACATTGGTTTACGTACCCCGATCCAGATAATGAACAGTTATTTCGTACGTAGCAGAGCGATTCCACGAAAATGTCACACCGAGACGAAAATTTTGAAATTGACGCAAGAATAATTTTTTTGACGTAATATATATCTTTAAGGATCCGATTTTCGGATTCTATAAGATAATGTTCCAAAAGTGTATTATTTTAATCTAATATTAGTGGCAGAACTTGTAATTTTCCAAACCTGTAAAAACACGCAAAATTTTACCAATTTGTTGTTTAATGATTTGGTCGTATTAATTCGTTTTATTTTACAAACTCTATTGTTAAACCATACTTTAGTCCTTCCTAGTCGTAAATGTAATAATATTAATTGCATTCTAATGTTCTATATGCCTTAAATGTGCCCTATAATTGTTAACTGCAAGCTATGGTCAGTCAGTCACGGAAAATGTATACAAATTACTGTATACAACATAATAATTGATGGAATATAATTTCCTCTTGGATTCTACGTTACCGGTACACAACTAACAAAAAAGTATTGAAGACATTTTCTTGTAAAGTCATTCTTTTTCCCGCTAGTGTCCCGTGACTGACTGACTTTTTTCCTCTCATATATATGCTAATACGCATGGTGTAGCCAGTTGCTTGCTGCACTCCGCTGAGGATTAACATAAACATGGTTTAGGAAATCTAGTAGACTGTTCGGCTCAGCTGTTCCATAAAATATATACTGACCCTTTTTCTGTGTCAACTTCAGCTAAAAGGCAGTTAGCGGAAGCATTTAAATATATTCAGGAAAAAGTTTGCAGTAAACGAAGCAGCCATACTTGTTGATTTCTCAGAAAATTATACCTACAAAGAACAAAATGAAATCCAGGCAGTTGATTGGAAAAATTAGCATATCTCAATATTAACTGCTGTTGCCTAGTTTAGATGGAAGGTGACAGAGAAGTTAAGAAGAAATACTTTGTTCTAGTGTCAGGTTATGTGACACATAGAAAGTACCGGTATGCTATAGATATTTGTTACAGAAAAGCGTTCCTTTCGAACTATAGTGAATTCTTCCAAAATTTGAGGTGATAACAGTTTTCAGATGGAGCAGCTGGTAATAGAAATAGGCCTATACATTTAGCAATGTGATACTGCTTACTTGCATATTTGGATTTTGACATAAAATGGAACTTCTTTGAATCGTACCATGGAAAGGGCGATTGGCGGCCAAGTAAAAAGGATGGCACGGATGTGTGAAAAATCGGGAAAGAATATACAAAATGGTGCAGAATTATGTAATGTGAGCTGTAAAATCAACCAAATAACTGGAGTCACAAAATTATATAAAAGAAGGAAAGAATTTTTTAGAAAAACAATTTGAATATCTTGCATCTATCAGAGACTCATTGCGTATACAACGTGAAAGCGTTGGTCCCGTATGTTATAGAGTGTGCACAACTGTCAAACAACAATCGCAACAAATTCATAAGTTCGTGTGTTTAAAAAAACTGAATGGCGTGACAGGCCTAGAAAGTCCTTGGCTGCTAATCTCACATCCAAGTATATCAATCACAGAGGTGGGCAATCACCTAACCAACATATAGGGTGACATGTGGTCAGCATGTCGGATACTACAGCCGTTATGGCTGGTTTTCTCGACCTCAACCTCTAAATATTGTAGCTGCCCAAATTCTTCATGATTCTGGGCGGGCACCAATCCCATTGTGGCCGAAATTCCACGAGAAAATTTCTTCTCTCATGGGGACTCGAATCAGTGCTCTCTATTGAGACATCATGACTCAAACCATCCAGTTACAGCGTGAGACTTCATGCGTGACAGGAAACATTATTTTTATTAATGGGTCAAGTCAGGTCAAGTTAGCGGCGAAGACTAGACAGAGAAACGATATCATATACATCGATGTTATGATGTGAGTCACCAGAACTCGGGCTAATTGGAGTTATGTTTGTATGGTTGTTTAAAAGTAGAATTCACTGCTTCAGCAATTGTTTACTAACTACAGCTTATTAATGCGATTTACGATAATTTGTTTTGAAAGTACTTGCACTCTGATAAATACTCGTAACTAACTTATTAAGAATGTGTATACATTCTGCAAGGCTTAAATTTTTTATTCATTGGTTCAATCTAGAAATCAAAAATATTAAATCTTACATCACGTAAACTGTAATAAACTCCACTCCAAGCGCGAAAGACCTAGAAGGCCCTTGGTCTACCAACCGGCTGCTGGCCTCACGTCCACATGTGTCACAATCACAGAGGTAGACGATCATAAGCTAGTGTAGGGGTGACATGTGGTCAGCATGTCGGGTCCCCCAGCCGTTATAGTTGGTGTTATCAACCTGGAGTCGTTACATATTGTAGCTACCCAAATGCCTCACGATGCTGGGTGGGCATCAGTCCCATACTGGCCGAAATTCAATGAGAAAATGTCTTCCCCCATGGTGGCTCGAACCAGCACAAGTCCCATAGTTCTGCGCTAAGGCTTCTTGCCTTAACCACTCGGCTATGGCGCCGGACTAAATTGTAATCAGTTACTATATCCATCCATCCATAGTAATTATGCCCGAGGGCAGGTCTTTCACTGCAATCATAGCATTTTCATGCTATGCTTTGCAGCTTTACTAGGGAATTGTAGGTGTGATAGCTTCCCGTTGCTTTCCACGCCGGTGAAGGATGATGATATTGATAATGTTGATGGTCATATGATTTCGGGGTCCGTTTGGGTCTTAAAGTTTTCCTGACATTTGTCTTACAGGTGAGGAAAAGCCCCGATAAAAACCTCACCCAGAAAAACTGTCCCGACCGGGATCGCTGCGTGACAAGGCAGCATGCTACCTAGAGATCACAGCGGGGTGGACAGTTACTATATAGGCCTATAAACGTGTATACATATATATATATATATATTATACACACACATGCATACACTTTTAGTAGGTATACTTAACAATAGAGAATGCACTTTGTTATTAAGTATTTAATAGTTTCGTTATTTTATATAATTTAAAATGGTACATGGTAAGCGAGTTAATTTAATTACATTATTGATTTAAATTAATATTTATTTTACAGCAAAATTAAATTTAATAATTTTCGTAGAATTGATAACGTATTTGCAGTTCTTTATTAATTTCTGTTACCGAAGCTGTTTATCTAGTTTCATAGTATTTTGTTACATTTGTGTAATATTTGCATTTTGAAATTCTAAATTAAATCAGAAATGTCAGTCAGTCAGTCACAAAATAATGTCAGTCAGTCACACATAACATGTTAGGTCATAACTTCGGTATTAATTGTGATTTAGATTTATTTTTTTTATTTAAAATATAACTTGAAATGTGCCCTCCAAACGGTATTTTGGAAAATTGAATTAAGAATCACATTTCAGAGAACGGTGTAGATGAACATGTTAAGCTGCATGATGAGTTGACATTAATGTCAGTCAGTCACACTTTGATAGATATTAAATAACATTGCTTTTCTTCAGAAATTGTATATTTATGTACAATCTTAATCAGACACTTTTCCTCCATCATATCACGTATATAACACCTCTAATTTCAACCAAATGTAATATTTATGCAAGCATTTTGCAGCAAAAGTGTATTGTAAATGTCAGTCAGTCACATATGGAATTACTCAGCATTAGATTTGACGGCAAAAGATACAGAGCAAAACTGTTTCATACTGATGCAGGGAAAATATTTTTTTCTTTTACATTTTCGAAAAATAATGTGTTTGTAAATAAAATATTTTCAAATATGAAAAATCTTAAAACAATCATAAAGAAAAGACAATAGAATTCAAACAAGGGATAGGACACACTATTTAAAACGACAAGCAGAAAAGAAAAGCATTACACATATCACAAAGCATCGCTCCCAAATCGTCTTCTTCCTCCTCGAATTAATCTCAATATGATTTTAAAATGTATCATTTAAAAATTTAAAAATCCAGTAATCAAATTTATGTTAGAAATGAGGAATATATGTTTGTTATGCAAATTTGCAACAGTGTTCGAAAGTCAAGTTTTTGTAATTATATCTTTCTTAAATTTGTAAAACATAATGAGAAAACACTATTTGTAAATATATTGGTGCAGACAAAATAATATATATTTTAAACATTGCATTTGAAATCAATAAGGCAGTTTTAAAAGTGCAAGAAAATAACTGCATTTTTTTTAAATTACATCATAATTTATTCTTAACAATTAATTTTCTTCATAATTACTAGGATTTTCATCCTGTTTATTTCCAAAATCACTCCTGGGAGGAAGACGTATTGGATGTGCATTCAATGATTATCCATCTCTTGGCTGGTCTTCCTCTTGTTCTTCTTCCGTCCATTGGTCTACCTTCTTTAGCTCTTTTTGCAAGTCGGTTGTCTTCCATTCTTTTTATGTGACCCTTCCAATATTTTTGTCTAAACGGCAGGTACAGCGGAGGAGTCCTTCGGTACGGTTTACCTGACGGAAGAGGCAACTCTACATCTAGATTGACAAACGGGCGGATGAGTCCTGCAAGACAACTACTCCGAAATAAAACGGGGCAGGCAGAGCTCTGGAGCTGGTTGAATGCAATCGGCAGGAAACACCGAATAATAAGCCCACCATGAAAACAGACCAGCAACCCACTTCAAGGTGTATCTTATACATTGCTGGCAGTTCCAAGGATCAAAGACGGAAAGAAAATACGACAAACGCTAGGAAAAGGTCTATGATTTGGAAAAAGAGAAACAAATAATTTCCATTGCACTAATTATAGTTTATCATGGAATGAGGTTAATTGATTTCAAAGTGATTATAAGCATACAAAGTTTAGGTTATATAACGAGTTCATTGGGCAGATTTCAGCATATTTGCATGTTTCAAAGATAAACATATGCATGGAAGAGGAAAATGCGTTCATGTCATTTAGAATTAACTGGCAAAATTTTATAGTGCATATAAATGCATATTCACGGGATTAGCCCATATTTCACTAATATGTGCATATGGGTGCATATATTATACTTTTTTCTCTATTTATTATTAAAATATTAGTTTGTAACCCCATTTATTGTCATGTTTTTTTGCAAATGATGACAATTTGTTAAAACCTATTTTAGTAAACTATCACACGTCTGGAAGAAAGAGGAGTGCCACTATCTTCTGTCCTGCAGATGTATGAAGCCGCCGTCGCCCAAGAAGTGCCCGGAGAAACTGGAAAGACACTTAGTGAGAAAATTGAAGCCAAGAATCCAAGACTATGTGAACAGTGTGTTACAAGGTGAATCTGAAAAAGAATTTCTTATTGTGTGAGTGACATAGCCTCTTTGCGATGACCCCATGTAAAGTGGATAGCTCATTCTCTTTGCACAAACACATTTTAAGTGATAGAAGGAAGGGCTTTCTACCAGAAAATTTAGAAAAATATTTGGTTATTTATTGTAACAAAAATTGGTAAGTGATCGTTAAATGATGGTTGACTTATATTTCATATTACAGGAGAATGACGTTATAAAATACAGTTATTAACTTGAATTAGGAGCGAAAAATTAAAAATATTGTTGCTTCATAAATTTAAAAAATTATGTGAGACAATAATATATTTTACCATACGAAGAAAATTAATTTTTGTGCATATTTTTTATAATTTTAAGAGCATATTTTCAACTTTTTGCTGCATAGTTGCATTTATGGTTTTTAATTCATATATATGCCCTCCATGGTATCTTTACCTTGTCGTGGTGGAGTGGCTTGTGTGCTTAAATGATCCTGAGAGCTATGCCGGCGCACACTGGGACAGAATCCCAAAAAGCTAGCCAAAACCTCAAAACGTTGTCTAACGGCTTTGAAATTTTCTACTCGGGGGTTTTCGGAGTCGCTGATAACGAATCCAATATCAGTTTTGGCAAAAAAATGGCGGTTCCAATATGGCGACCGAGCATATTATAAAATTCTTATTTTTCGGTGAAATTTTGTATCTGGGGGTTTCACATTGCGCTAATTACGAATAAGATGTTCGTTTTTAATAAACAATTAATTTAATCGTAATTGCATCTGCAATGTATAAGAATCAGGCGGGGAACTCGGTACAAAAGAATTGAATGAGGTAAGAAATGGTTTGATGAGGAATGTGCCGACGTTGTAAAGAAAAGAAAGCTAGCAAAAATCAAATGGTTACACGAGCCAAATCAGGTAAATTTAGAGCAATTGGGTAGTGTTAGACGGGAAACCACCAAGTTACTAAAGAGTAAAAAGAGGGAATATTTGAGAGAGAAGATTAATGATCTTGAAATGAACGCAAAAAATAGGAACATTAGAGAATTATATAAGGGAATTAGTATAGAGAAGAAAGGGTTTCAGGCTAAAACAAACATAATTCGGAATGAAAATGGGGATATGATTGCAGATTCCAGGAGTATATTAAATAGATGGAAAAGTTACTTTAATCAGCTATTAAATGTACATACAGAACAGGACATTGAGGAGGATAATTTACAGACAGCAGAAATGCTAATCGCAGAACCAAATGCATTAGAGGTTGAAATGGCGATTGAAAAATTGAAGATGTATAAAGCATCAGGTACAGATGAGATCCCAGCAGAACTGATAAAATCAGGTGGAGAAAAATTGAGGACAAGATACGCTGGTTGCTTAGTATGATCTGGGAAAAATAAGCTCTTCCAGGGGGATGAATGGAAGGAATCAATTATCGTACCAATTTATAAGAAAGGAGATAAAACTGATTGCAACAACTACAGAGACATATCATTACTTTCAACTTCGTACAAAATTCTTACAAATTTATTAGTAAGCAGACGTACTCCCTATATTGATGACATTCTAGGAGATCATCAATGTGCATTTAGAAGAAACAGGTCTACAACAGATCAGATTTTTAGTATAAGACAGATTTTACAAAAGAAATGGGAATATAATGGTACTGTACATCAACTATACATAGACTTCAAAGAAGCATATGATTCAATTAAGAGGAGAAGTAAAGTAAAGTAAGTAAAGTGATCCCACGACAGGCCCGGAGGCCCTTGGGGTAGTGGGAGGTTAAGCCTCCCACTTTTTCTAGACAATCGGCACTTTATGTCAGCCGGGTTGTCAGCCCTGCGTGACGGCCGCCTTTACCCCAGAACAAGCGTCCGGTACTCATTTCAGTTAGAGGCTGAGTCGACCCCAGGGCCATAGTGCCGCCAGAGGGTTTGGGTCGGTTTAAAAATCCTGACCCCAACGGGACTTGAACCCTCGACCCTCCGGCTTGTAGCTCAGTGCCTTAACCACTACGCTACGGCGTGCCCCAATTAAGAGGAGAAGTTATATAGTATCCTGCTGGAGTTCGGAATTCCTAAAAAGTTAGACTTATACGAATGTGTCTAAATGGCACGAAGAGTAGGGTGCGTGTAGTCAAACAGTTTTCGGACACTTTTGAAATCCTCAATGGGTTGAAGCAAGGAGATGCACTATCTCCTCTACTATTTAATTTTGTACTAGAGCATGCCATTAAATCTTTAGAGAATGATGAAGGCTTACAACTGAATGGTATTAATAAGCTGTTAGTTTATGCTGATGATGTAGTACTATTGGCCGATAGCGAGGAGATACTAAAGGACAACACGCACACACTATTGAGAACACTAAGAAATTAGGACTGGAAGTAAATATCAATAAAAATAAATATATGGTCACACGTAGAAATACATTATATTATGGAAATGGACAGCTAATGATAAATGAGGGAAATTTTGAGCAAGTGGCTGAATTAAAATACCTAGGAACAATAATCACAAATAGGAATGAGATGCACAAAGAAATTAAACATAGGCTCAATTCTGGAAATGCGTGCTATTATGCTTTGCAGAGACTCTTGATATCCCAACTCCTTTTAAAAAACGTTAAACTGAAAATATATAAAACTATTATTCTACCAGTTATATTATATGGGCGCGAAACATGGACTCTTACTTTAAGGGAGGAAAGGAGATTACAAGTATTTGAGAATAAAGTTCTTAGGATTTTTTTTTTGGACCAAAGAGAGATGAACAGACAGGTGAATGGAGAAGACTGCATAACAATGAACTACATGCTCTTTATAGGAAGTCAGATATAATAAGAACAGTTAAGTCTCGTAGACTGCGTTGGGCAGGACATGTTGCACGTATGGGGAATGAAAGATTTGCATGGAAGCTTCTTGTAGGAAAGCCAGAGGGAAGGCGCCCAGTTGGTAGACCAAGAATGAGGTGGGAGAATAACATTAACTATGATTTGAAGGAAGTAGATTATACAGGGAATGATTGGAAAGCATTAGCTCAGGATAGGGATGTATGGAGAGCTTATGTCCGCGCGGCCTTGAACCTACGGGTTCGATAGTGCCAGTGAGTAAGTAAGTAAGTTCATATATATCCTCCCTCTATTCATTACATCTTGGGAACTGAGAAGATGAGAAATGCTGTAAACTTCAACATTTTTAACAAATAACATTATTAATAGTAAATTTTAATAAAAATAACATATAACCTCATACTTTGAGTTCTTTTTAGACTTATTTTGGAAAAATGAATAATCCATCGTCAGTTTTTACTATTCTGTCATTCGGGGAAAAACTGAATCACCGTGTCGAGAATAAACTGGCAATGGAGTATTTGTTAATTTCTCAGAAACCTGTCTAAGAAGAAGACAAAATATGAATGAGATGCCATATGTATTAATAAGTATTTTGGGGCAAACTATTTGCATTATGGTATAGTGAAAGCCGAAAATAATCGACCGAGGCACCGACATCAAGATATATTAATTTTTCTGTAACCCAACGTGTCGATAATGCAGCAAGCTGTGGTTCTTCGTGTCAATCGCTCCAAGTCTAGGCATCACTGTTTAACACACTAACTTAACCAACATCACTGAATAACATTGTCGTCGGTCATCTCTTACGCTCTCGGCAATCTCTTTTAGTGGGTTATCGCTGGTTTCAAACGTGGGAAAAGGCATTACCAATGTCGTGCCTACTTTTGTTAGAGAATAAGTCATTCTAAGCGGTATATTTACAAAAAAAATATTTTATATGTTTGTAACACCATAGGAAATTGTCAGGCGTCACTTGTTTTATTTTCGACATTTCTTCGCCACCGTGGGAATTGTCAGAATCTCAGATTATTTGTAGCGGGAATGTTTTTTTTGTAAAATTTATATGAATTTATTATTATTTAAGAATGTATTTTTCCATCCTTAGTAATTCTGCCCTCGGGCAGGTCTTTCACTGCAATCATAGCATTTCCATGCTACACCTTGCAGCTTTACTAGGGAATTATAGGTGTGGTAGCTTCCCGTTGCTTTCCACACCGGTGAAGGATGATGATAATGACCGGATGATTTTCGGGGACCGTTGGGTCCTAAGCTTCCTGACATTTTCTTACAGATGAGCAAAAAAAAAAAAAAAAAAAAACGAGAAAAACCTCACCCACAAGCCTGTACCGACCGGGCCCGCTGCGTGACAAAGTAACACGCTACCTCGAGACCAGAGCGGTGGGCAATTTATTTATGAACGGAACTTAATAGCAATGTACCTTTATTAAACAAAAATTATATGCAGCTTATTATCTCAACCAGTGGCGTGCATTCAACCCCAGCACTTCTGGGTTAATTAGTATATTCATAATTCAGGATTAAAATAAAATAATACAACTGCCAAATGTCATTCAAATCAAATATGCGTGGACATTAAAATTAAAATTTTCCGCCGAGCGTGCAGACATCCCTCACATTCGGCTTGAGGGAGCCTCCTGCTTTCTCATTATCCACAAGAGGTATATTACATAGTGTTATCCCTACTAACACCAGCTATTGTGATACAGATGAGCATACAATGTAGCTGCCTGCTAAAACCAGCGATAACCACACTAGACGAAGCTAAACCATATATTCCTTGTTGAATCTGGCGTATTGTCTGCCCAACGCATCTGTGCCCCCGTAAGATACGCGAATTAGAGCCTCTTCCTTTTCTCCCTCAGCAAATCATTTCCCTTCCTCCCTCTCTTACACTTGCACTACAGTGTTGTCAACTCAACTCCAACCTTCCTTTATTCAACATACAAGAGTCATGGCACTGGTGGAAGTTTGGCAACATCCCTACTCGATAAGTTACCGTGGTTCGTGTTTGACGCGGTGAAATGGTGTGAGTATAGACGTGTATTTTTCTAAGAACGATGCCAACGCTATAGGGGCACAGATCCGTTGGTTCGAATATACATTACAACTCGAAAAATGTACAAGTTAATCGATAACCGTAGGTCGAATTAAGTTTCAACCTATCGATTATTGAATAATTCCGTTCATGAAGAAATATTATTGAATGATGTTAGATGAGATAAGTGATTAGCTGGTTATGGAAGCGCTATTACCTCTACAATACTTTTTTTTTCTAAATATTTCAAAGTCATAATATTTAATTTATGCTTACTATACTTTTACAAAACACAAAGAAACGATATAAATAAAATGATACTGATAAATGTGATTTGCCAAGTGAATTAAAAATAAATGTTTAGACCTATACAAGATATTTTTAATCAGACCATTCAATGAAAAAAAATTACCTCATAAAATAAGTAAGTACCGGTATATTATAAACTGGATATCAGCTTTTGAAAGCCTAGTCGGTTTAACATTTTGAGTATGGTCACTTAATACAATTGAACTGTGTATGCCTGAGTATAAATTCTAAAATGTTCATTTTTATATACCTTACTATTATGGCAGATTAATGGGGAGAAACTCATTTACAATTATATAAATGTTCATATTATTTATAAACTGAACAATTTGGTATAGAAAATATTATAAACTATAAAACATTTTCGTCATACTAACTAAATGGAACTATCGAACCCGTAGGTTCATGGTCGCGCGGACATAAGCTCTCCACACATCCTGAGATGTGTTTCAATTGCCATGGATTCCCATTAGTAACTCTCGTCCTGAAAAGCGAATGGGGAGACTATTTTAACTCCGGAAATTTTTCCCCCAGTGGAACCCATGTCCGCTTTTCCTGACTGTTGTATTTTTACGGTTAAAGATCGTCACTCTTTCGACCAAGGTACTTTTTTCGTCTGACTTATCGCCTTCGATCTTTCCGGTACGGAGTCATTCTTTCGGCAGCAAAGCTACCGCCGGCACAGGTACTTTCGCCATTCAGCTGGGATAATTGCTATGACCACCGCACGCCACTGGTCTCAACTATAAATATAGAGTAGATCTAGTAGCCCGGTCAAGTAAGTTAAAAAAAATAGGGGCAGGCTTATAAAAATTCGCATAGAGCTGAAAATTGGTACGAATGTTGGGAACATCATTATAAATGAAATGTGAAAAGTCCCCATCCATCCCACATCTTAAAAAAAGTATTCAAGGTAAGTTCACAAATGTTTTTTTTTTTTTTTTGTTTTTCCATTTTTCAGCCAAACGGTAAGTTTTATCATACAACTACGTCAGACAAACGTTGTAGATCATGCAATTATCTACAAAAATTGTTCTCATACATTTTTCATAAGAATCACCATTTGAAACATTGAAAACAATAATATGTACGCTTTTCAATCGCAAGTTAACCTCCAATACATCATGGGATATTTAATATAAGTAAAAATATTGGTTCTATAACTTATATGTGCAAACTATATATGATTGTGAAAATATACAAAAAAATTAATCCCTTATTTCATTGGTCCGTATAACCTTGAGTAACATCTGCCGACTATTCTATTGTTGTCCGAGTGGCGACAGTCGTATACCTGTTCCCCCCCCCCTCGAAGGCATAAACGAAAGACATTTAGTATAGTGTTGAACGTTCCTTTACTGTGAATTCGCGTGACTATTGATACACGTGCTTGTTAATAACATTTCTTAAAACAATTTGTGCTGTTCAATAATTTAAAAAATGTTGCAATTTTGCTTTGTTTGTTGTAAACCTCGGACTGAAAATGAAACAGTTATCGTTGTTCGTGGAATGAAGACTTTCATTGATTCAAGTGTTGAAAGAAATGATGGGATATAACTGGTTGGATTAAGGTAAGACGATAGGCCAAAATCTGAAAAAAAAAGTTTTTCTTTTTCATAATTAAAGTATATTCTTTTCTGAACATTTCTGTATATTATTTTTTACTGAACGCCAATTATAAGTGTGCTAATTATTTGTTTTAACTTGACAGCTATCAGACTGTAATATTTTAAATCTTGTTTTCTCGAAAGTGAAAATGTTCGAACATTTGCCCCATTATCTCAGGAACTATTAGAGATATTTACATGAATTTTTACAGGCAGTAAACCTAGTTATACTAAATATATGGAACCACAATCACGATGATCTTCTTTATAAATCCTAACTTATGATTTTTAAAAGTAATATTAAATTAAAAAGAGACTAGTGGCAAATAAAATTATATAGAACATGAATATTTAGATGCAAGTTTGACTGAGGTTCAGTGGTCTTTACAAGCTTCATTTAATATGCTGTAAAAATTTCATTGCAATCCATCTAGTAGTTCCTGAGAAAATGGGTCTCAAATTCACATGTTTTAACATTGATGGGATAGGGCCTACCGTCTCACCTTAAATTGAATCAGCAAAAAACTGTCCTATTATATTCCAATTGCTGTGATAGTTCTACACGATACGTTTACATCCTTCTGCAATTGGTTGTTCGATTTTTTCCTGACGACTTCAGTTTTTCATCATTGGTATATATATTTTTACTCTTTCCTTATATTGCATATTGTGGCCTCTGATTTGCCGTTAGCATCTGCCGCACGTTTTGTTGCATTCAGGATAGGAATTTTCAATTCTCCCTTTATTTTCTCATCATGAAACTCGATAACTTTCTTAATAATTCCACGGCCTTCACTGTGAATATAGGATCTAACTTCCACAGTTGACAACTGACTATACAAGACTAACGGAAAGTAAACACTGCCACTGCAACCTAACACAAGGGTCTACTACTCCCACCCCTTACTCACGCTCATTCTTTTAATTCGCAGTTTTTTCCCCATTGAAAGTTAACACTAGAAGGACCCACATTACTTATATTTTTCTTGCTGTTGGCCGTAATAATGTTTAGTTATAAAAGCTAATTTATAACCCCCAGTCATCTAATGGGATTTTTAACAATGTACTAATAACAACAGAATACAAGATATTTGTCTTTCTACGGCTGGATCAATTACACCCAAGTCATTATAACATTATTTTCTTTTTTTATTTCAGTTATGATTATTTATTACTTCCCTGATATAATGTTTCAATAGTATATAAATGTTAAGATAATAGTTAACAGTGCACGACACGTTGAATCATGAACTGAATAACTACACGTTGCGTCAAAAATGCAAAATATGTAAATTTTCTGAGTTTTTGTGTTGTTAAGTGTCAAAGAAATGCATTTATATATCACTTGAGAGTTGACAATCTCAGTGTCGAGTTGAAATTATACGTTATTATAAAGTCCACAGAATAATTGTTTTATTACGGCTAAAATGTAGTCGAGGTCGCGGGAGACTCGAAAATCATACAAGGCCTAATTCTAGCCAAAAATTTGACAGAAGCCGACTTCAAGTTGAAAAGTTTCCTATAGGTTACGAGAAGCGTGCTTCTGATGTAACACTCTGGAGAGTCATCCACACGGTCCAGGTACACATGCACCTGGTCAACGCAGAAAGAATATTCTTCGGCAGAGCAATGGTCCAACTCCGTATGCCAAGAGGAATATCTCTAAGGATCATGTTCTTAGCGCCTGATGCATATCAAACGATGTACAGAAGAAAATACACTTGAAAACAGAAGATCCAACACGGTCTACCACACTGGAAGAACTAAATACTTCTTTCCTATATTACATGCACGTGGAGCATATGGTACACGATCAATGCCAAGAGTCTCTGGAGTAAGACTTGGGGTCCACTCTGTTTTGCAGAAAATATGGCGAGAGACAGATTTTCAGAAATCATTAAGTACCTCAGATTTCACATCTGAGCGACATGCAGGCAGCGCTTGATTACAGATAAAGTTGTCCTTGCTTCTGAAACATTCATACAAAATTGCTTTGTCTGTTTCCAACCAGACACAAATCTTTCTGTTGATAAACAGGTGTTCCCATCCAAATGTAGCTTCCCATTTTCACAGTGTATTGGCAGTAAAGCTGATAAATTTGTAATATTTTGGCTTGCTGCCGATGTGGATACCAAATATGTGTGCACTGGTTTCTCCTACACTGGCTCGACCAGCCGATGAATCACTTGGTTTGCTGACTGCATTCACAGGAAATGGCCCGAATGTAACAACAGACAACTTTTTTATAACATTAAAGCTTGCTGATACACTGAAGTCCAAATCAACATCTTTGGTCGGCACTTTGAATCGTGTAAGGCGGAAGGTGCCTCCATCAGTAAAGAAGGTCGAAAACCGCATCGCACAACGGGTTGTTCCAGAAAGATGCTTCTAATTCAACATGGACTGTATACCAATGTAAGCTAAGAAAAATGTACTAATTCTTAGATTGTATGCACTCAACCGTAGACATTGCCAACAATGAAAAGAAGGCTCTTTAGACAGTAAGCTTTTACAACTCTACCAAATATGGAGTGGATATTGCTGACCAAATGATAAGTCTCTAACACAGTGAAATGTGGTTCTCGGAGATGGCCGGAACATGTACTGTATAACATACTTGATTTGGCAGCAATACATGCATGGGTTATTTATAAACTTGAGCCGAAAGTGCTATTTCGGTTCGTTACATCACTGCTGTTATCCTCCATCCATAGTGAGATTCGTGAACTATGCCACTTTCCTTTCTTTTTGTATCTACTCCCACTCTCCTTTCTACCCCTCCCTTTGCTCTGTTTGTAGTGCGTAACTTCCCCTTCTACCTCGGAACGCTCAAATAGGCTACACACATAGTGAACTCCATTGCATATTAAATTAAGAGTAATGAAAAATGTCAAAATTATGGATAAACTTTCTGAAATATTCTTGGACTTGAATTCGAAAAGTTTCCCAAAATCAGTGAGGCTAAACTTAAGTGGGGTCAGGATTTACTGACCCAAACCTTCTGGCGGCACTATGGCCCTGGGGTCGACTCAGCCTCTAACGGAAATGAGTACCAGACGCTTGTTCTGGGGTAAAGGCGGCCGTCACGCAGGGCTGACAACCCGGCTGACATCAAGTGCCGATTGTCTAGAAATAGTGGGAGCCTTAACCTCCTACTACCCCAAAGGCCTCCTGAGGCCTGTAGTGGGAATACTTTACTTTACTAAACTTAAAGAAGGAATTTTTATAAGGCCAGAAATATGATCATTAATGGCAGATGAACATTTTGAGGACTGTTAAATCCACTTGAAACAGCAACCTGGCAGTCTTTCAAATACATATGTTGCAATTTCCTTGGAAACCGCAAAGCAGAAAACTATCGTGGCTGATCTGAATTCTAATAAAGCAACATGTATCGGTATTTAAATATTCACTTCTTGGACTCCCACTTACGAACGACTTCATCCCAGAAATTCTTGGGGCTGTCAGCAATGAGCACGGTGAGCGATATAAGCAAATTTCTACAATGAAAAACAGGTATCAAGGCAAGTGCAGTTCTAATATGCTGGCTGACTGCTGTTGGACCATGAAGATGTTTCAGATACAAAATATGCCCGAACATCACTACCTACCACTTTCTAGGTAAGTCAGAATGAGTAGTATTACAAAAAATGCAAATAAATATCATACAAAACTCCTGCCTGATCAGGAAAAAATGAAATGAAAAGTGCTTACAGAATATTTTATTTTTATTCTTGTGAAATTGTAGACCAGTGTAATATAACTCACATTACCTCCTATTAATACAGACTTAAACTAAACGCAATAATTTTCAAACATGACCGTTTTTTTAATAAATGAGAAAATCAAATCACATCAATTTCCAGTTTATGATTTATGGCCATTATTGAACTATTTTCTGTTGAACAAATAATAAACAAGATCACATACAAACTACTGTTTTCTTACAATTTTTCAGTCGTCATCTTCAACGAAGTCACAGTTAAGCCGGTATCCAAAAAAAAAGTCTTGCACTGCAAGAGTCATTCCGAGCAACCAACAATAAATACTCAGATTCTGGCGGATATTCAGTTTTGTTCAAACAGTGTAGTTAGTAGTTAAAGCTGTTCTTTTGATGCATTTGGAACAAGGAAACTCAATGTATGTGTTTTTTTTAATGTTTCTTACTCCCCCATAATCAACGCAATACCGAAGTTCCTCCTCGCATGGCAGCAGATTATAATTCCAGCACTACAAGGAAAGTGAGGACTGTCTTCAACAATAATCCACATGGAACCAGATTAAGAGAGAGACCGAGAACAAGATGGTGGAATTGTGTACAAGCTGACGTGAAAAGATTTGGAATAAAGAATTGGAGGGAGTTGGCGATGGATAGAGAAGGATGAAAGAATGTCATAGAGAAGGTAAAGGCCCACTTTGACTCTAACACCAAATAAGAATGTTATGGCGCTTTCTTCGGTGTTTGGTATTCTCAATTAAACTTGACTCTCTATTTCATATAACAAACATTCAGGACACCTTTGCAGAAAATAACTTTCCTTCAAAACTACTAAACATAGACTTGCGTTCCGCAATACTTTCATTCAATTGAAAATGACGCAACCAACGACAATGGATCCTTACGTCACAATTGTAATTATTCTGTTTTCTGCCAATATTTCAACATTTTATTACCTAGAAAAAAGTTATTTGCCACGTGATAACTAATTCGTAGGAAACATTAAAATTAAATTCTTATTTCGTGAAAGGTCGTTAAGGCATGGTGCTATAGATCTGAAGGTCCAAGGTTCGAATCTAGCCGAAATTCATGGTAAGTAATAATGTGTAGTAAAGTAGTTTTCATTCCATAAAATTATATGGTAAAAGTAGAATTGAGTAGATGTGGAAGGATAAAGGGCAAAGATATGTAGGGAATACAGGAGAAAGAATAGAGAGAAACATCTAGTATCAAAAAATAAAATTATATATCTTCATTATATAAAACTTTCGTTGAAATGTACGAGCATGATGAACTAATCCAGTTATCATTCATTTATTATTTAATCCTTCATACGTTTGTTCTCAATACGCATTTCTTTTACAATTAATAAATATTTACTGTCGCACTTATCTCAAATGATTTTTTTTTCAGTTCTACAGAATCGTGCGCATTCGCAAACGATTAAAAAACGTTCGTTATGTGGCGAAGATATCTATAAAATCGGAATGACTAACATTCACGAAAATATATTTTAAGAAATGAATGTTCAGTCACTTAATTTTATTAGGTTCCGATGGGACAAGTTAGTGTACATCAGATTAGTTTACACTTCATTAAATAATATGCATGTAATTTATTTTGTTAGGATAGGAAGAGGGAAGTTGGTGTACATCCATTTCTTATAAACATGTTAGGGAATTTATTGCGAAGGTTGGTCATAACAATTTCACATATACGTCTGCCAACGAACGGAAGTTTAAGCATTCGCGCATGCGTACTTCTATAGAACTTAGAAAATTCATTGGTAGAGGTAATCAAATGTTTTTTCCTGAAAAATACTGTATTAGCGTTACAATGTCCGGCTTTTCGTGATGTCCTTTAAGTAGTAAGAAGTAGCATCAAATAGACAACTCAGCATATAAGGGTAATCTGTTTTATTTCAAGCCCTCCGATATAATGTCTCAATATGTTTGCAGTTCTATCTTGATTTAACTGATAACACTGTAGGAGAATAGTGTGCAGACGTCAGAATAAATTATGTGAAGTTTTTCCAGGTGACGAGAGGTGGGTAATCTGAACTTGGGAATTGCTTTTGTTTTGCTGGTGGCTATTTTATTGTAATAACCCTTAAATTGGTCAAGTAAGACTACTGTGGTGTTGCAAGAGCAGTATGTACCCATACACATTGTCCCCGAGCGCACACTCGGCAGCGGAGCGGAATTAACGTGCAGGGCCCGTGGCCTCTCTCTTCCGGCTGCTTTACGGACTTACTATGTCCTCTTCGGCCCAATTGATATTTTTTTCTAGTTGATGTTGAGCAATAATCCAGTCGCCAGTCATAACCAGCCGTAGATCAGGTCAGTTGTCATTAACAAGCCTGTTTTCAGTATTTCGTAAGTTGATATTCCATGTCGCGAAGAGGAAGACCGCAACCGCCAATCTCCGAAGGGACAATAGCGGGAGGACTGTGGACCAAACCAAAAACTACCACTTTCAGGTTAAGCTGATATGTTGCGAGATTTTGAATTTTGGAAATAAATTTAAGGAAATTGTAATTTACTGGTGAACCTTCGACATTTACCTTAGCGCTAAGAGAAACCACCGAAAAACTTTAGCAGAGTGGCCTGAATTTAATAAAATTATTTAAAAATAAATTACAGGAAAAAAAAATGTCGAAAAGATCAGCTTCTTCGGCTCTATGGCGAATTAGCCGGCGGAATCACCTTTTCAAGGTACGCCCTATCTACATATGCACTCTACCAAAAAAGTGCGTTCATTGTAAATTCATGTCAATCGTGATTACCATTGAACTACGATATAAATTTAGTTTTTCAACTACTTTACCAATGACTTAATTGATTAGTGATGAAGTTTGAATCCTCTTATTCCTTACTTCTATCGCTTCCATAGCAGTCTGAGTGCTAGTGGTAACACGGGTCGTCGGTTTGCGAGGCCTATTTCCCGGGTCTTCCTAGGCCCGGTACATTTCATCTTTTTCTCAGTGCTTTGGACAGCAACTAGTTTTGGGTAAGTCTCAGACTGCAGAGCGATAGGCTCTATTGGGCCCGAGCTGTTATATGAGGTAGCAGGAGCAAGCTCGACTGGGACTGGCCTCAATAACCTACTGGTTACGCTCTGCGTGATTTGAGGCTTTCAAACGCCAGTAGGATTAGATCTTTGCCTTATAATGGTAAGTAAAGTCGACGTAGGTCCACCAACTCGTTGACAGCGGGCCTTTCCGTCAGGACTGCCAGCAGCGATTCTTGGTCTCTCCGGAAGTCATATTGACTACCTTCATGACCGTAAAGGTAGTCATGGATCCAAGCAGGAGTCGATGCCTTTTATCACGAACTTGCGCGTAGCTTTTTCTTTTCCTCACCGCAGTGGCTCTTGGTACTTCTGATACTGACCCTTGTTCCGAACCTCGTTGTTTGGCAAATGAATGTGAGGTTCGTTTTGTCCGAAAACCTTGTTCGCAGCTGCCAATAAGATGGTAATACTCCCGACGTACCAACAGGGAATAGGTTTTCGATTGAATGGGTTGCGAGCCCTTCGACTTCGAGCCTCCAGACACCCCTCCATTAATGCATGATGAGGTTTCTTGTGGCAAGGAGACGATAAGAGGGGGCTTGACTTTACCGGCAGCCGGTGATACTGGTTATTGGGTCGATTACTTGTCTTCCCTTGTAGTTTGACGCTTGCGCCTCGCGATAGGGGTATTTTCTGGACTTCTGCTGTATCATTGCCTTGGTTTGTCCTGTCTGGGCTTTGATTTTCCCATGCCGAAGAGTTCTAATAGGTAAAAGGAAGTGGAAAACGGTAAGGAGTTGCCCTGTCAAAGACCGTGGGTTAGCGCTCGAGCTTGAGGCAGATGGGGTAAGGCCTATTGCCTTCTTAGGTTAGGAGCTATCAGGGTAAAATGTAGGTAGTAGAATTGTCGGCTGAAGAAATTTTTAGGCGACTGATTTTGCCATCTTAAGCGCTTGGCTCAATTGAGCTTCGGAGATTCGCTTCTTGCTCCTTACTGAGTTCCTGTTCTTCTCCTCTCTTCTTCCTGGCGAAGCAATAATTAATTTCTCGTGCCAGTTATTTAAATGTTCCGGACCGCAGTGAAAACTAAATCATATAAAACTGTAGGCTATTGTTGTACATTATTGCGTAATTTGACACAAATTTAAGTAATTTCTACTAGTTTGTTTTTATATTGTTTTATAAACAATATTTACATGAATGAAAATTACGTATCTTACGGGATACATTGCCAATTTAAGGGTTAATCAGCGAATCTATGTCATGAGTCCACCACATTAGTTAACTGTTCAAACAGAAGTCAATTTTGGCTGAACTATAGAATAATTCGTTCTATGATTTTCCATACATTCTTATAACTGCTGATCTATGCACTTCTCGTATTTTACCAACATTTCATACTATTTAAAAAGTTTTGCAATAATACGAATACAATTTTCTAGTTATAAAATATTTTATCTCATCACGCAAACCGAAGCGTTCGATGCAAAGAGGAGGTAACTCCAACTTTTCAAGCTTTCAGAAAATTTAAAAAGGGTTGGGAATCCAAAATTCCTAGTTGTGTGAAGACATTAATTTTGATCAGTCTGTACCGAAATGACATTTTCGGTACGTAAGACTACGTAATACTGCACAACCACTACGTCATCGTGTCTTCATTTCTTCAGTGATCTTAGTGAACAGTGCCAAATTCTCTCCCACATACCCCCCCCCTTTGCTTTATGCGCCATTACGCATCCTCCCCTCTGCTAAACACATAAATGAAAACCTTCTAATAATTAAATGAAGAAAGGAAATATCTTCTAAAATGAAAAACTTTAACAAAAACAAAATCAATATCGGGTGTATGAATCCTCAGCATCTATTGCCGCCCTCAATCTGCGGGGCATTGATGCAAAAAAATCTACAGGCACGTGGACAATCGGCTAGATCATCCCAGGCGTCTTAAATTTGTGCCCATAAGCAATCTTTCGTTTTTCGTGCATCTGCAGGCCAATTAGAGTTCATCTCTATTTTCATCCTAGCCCATACATTTTCGACTGAATTCAACCTGGTGAACAGCGAAATTTGATTTGCCTTCTCCTTTAACAATCAAATCAAATTTCGCTAAACATATTTCAGAAAGCGGCCACAGTTTCAACAATATCGATAATACAATGTAAATTATACAGAGAAAACAACAGACACAAAATTAACATTTTACAAGAAATCGAAATTATCAAGAAGGCCAAGAATACAAATATTCTTAACGAAAATGTGCCTAATAAGCAAAACCCTCTATTAGACATACAGTTAATTCAATACAACTCCAGAAGATGAAGCATGCATCGAAAGGCCTAGAGTGAAATCAACGAAAAATTTAGATAGTTGAGGAAGACGGTAGTATACAAGGCAAAAATAAATAGTAGTTTAAACAAACTAAAACACGCTTTATTAGAAAACCGAACTAAAAAATGAAAAATAATTTTATTTTCCAAAACGCTTGGGATAAAATTAAAGTGGCCAACAAGAAAATAATCTCCAACACATCTAGAATAAAACTAGAGTTATCTACAAAAACAATAATTTTAATATCAAAAGCGTGGGGTGCTCTATATAAATTAATGCTTATATTTGATAATAAACAGATATTGGTAAAAGTAAAGTCTCTAGAAGAAAACGTAAAAACCATAAAAATCACCCAACGCTTTTGATGGTAAAATTATTTTTTTTGTAGATAACTTTAGTTTTATTCTAGATGTGTTAGAGATGATTTTTTTGTGGACCACTTTATTTTTTTCCCCGAAGCGTGTTGGAAATTAAATTATTTTTTTTATTTTTTAGTTCGGTTTTCTAATAAAGCGTGTTGTTTCAGTTTTTTAAACTGTTTTTTTTTTTTATTTTTAGTTTAATTGAATGTCATAAACCGGAATCCCATGAAAATTTAATTGCTTAATACTTTTCTAAAAAAACCTCCGGCCCGGATTTGAACCAGCGACCTATTGATTGCTGAAATTATATACCACTACAGTCCACCGCTCTACTAACTGAGCTCTTACAACGATTGACTAAAAAGTCGATAAGTCCGCAACCTAATACACAGGTTTTTATTTTTTTGATTTTCCGATGATTCTGGCCAGGATTTTAGAAAAAAATATGCAATTATTGTACTGTCATGGGTCCTTCACAAGCATACACAGTTTCAAATAGATCCAATGTTTTTAAGTTGATGAAAATCGTGTTCAAAGATTCCGTTACATAGATACAGGTCAAGCTAATATAAAACGTGTAAAAATATATAATTTAACATTGTTATAACCTCAACGGCATAAAAAAATTATGAACTTAAAAAGTATAGATTAATTCAAATATCGAAATAAAATATATTTAATTCATAAAACGTTTTAATACAAATATCACGAAAAAAAACTGCGTAATTGAAGACGCGAACCTGCGATCTTCATTAACAGAACCAGTGACCGCGAGCTTTACCGCTGAGCTATCGGGACACGTAGAAGAGTTTGCAGTTCATGCCACATAACACAGTAGCTCAGGGACAGCACAATTATGACTAGTTTCCTAGTTTGAACCCAGCGCTGTGCCGAGTATGACTTAGAAGAAATGTGCATTCAAGAGATGACTTTTTTTTTGTCGAAGGGTGTACACATAATTAAAGTATTTTTACTCAAAAAACTGATTTTCAGCTGACATCGTACATGATACATTTTTTGCAGCTACCTCCTTCTTGCAACCAAATGGACGTTCTGGAAACTATTTCACAAACATACAATTTACTGTGCCATTGTTTTATTTAAAGAAAACTTCCATTTAAATACAGAATATAAATATGCTTTAAATACAGATACTACAGCTTTCAATTGTCACATTCCCCCTCTGTGACGGTCGGTTCATCTGGTTAGATATATTTTCGGGCTAGTTCCATCACATGTTTATACGAGGGACATACTAAAACTCGTGAGCAACCCATTGTTAAAATTCAAATTTCAACAACGTAACAAAAACGACTGCAGGATCGTAATCCACAGACTTTATGTTGTGGCGTCATAGTTCATATCACGTGATCACACGCAGTGTTTCCAAAAAGGCGGACATCAGTGTTTCGTTTCGACATCGTGCTGTCATTGAATTCCTTGTTAAAGAGGAACAATCTGCTGCTGACATTCACCCAAGACTTCAATGTGCATACGGAGATGCCTGCATGGGTGCCAGCAGTGTTATGAGATGGGTGAAGCATTTTAAAGATGGGAACACGAGTATCAAAGATGAGCCTCATAGCGGTCGCCCACGCTCTGCCTCCACAGATAGCAACAAGGAAAGAGTTGATGCGCTCGTTAGAGACTACAGGCGGACCACAGTGAATTAAATCGCTACAAAACTTGCAGTAGGACACAGTGCAGTGCAAGAAATTATTCACGGCTTAGGTTACCGAAAAGTTAGTGCCCGTTGGGTTCCACGTTTATTGATTGAAGACGACAAACTTCAGAAGAACCATCACCCATAAAGGTCTTCAGAGATTTCGAAATGAAGGTGATGATTTTTACGAGTATAGTGACAGGTGACGAAAGCTGGTTTCATCGCTACGAGCCAGAAACAAAACGCCAGATGGCACCACTTTAATTCGCCAACAAATAATAAAGCGAAGGCAGTGCAATATGTTGGGAAAGTTATGAGTAGCGTCTACTGGGACGCGCAAGGTTGCATTCTGGTTGAATTTCTTGAACCTGGACAAACCATAAATGCTGCCCGCTATATCCAGACACTTGTGAAGCTCCGTCCTGCATTGCACGACAAACGCCCTGGAAAAAAGGTCATTCTGCAACACGATAACGCGCGTCCTCACACTGCTCATGCCACTGTGGAGATCAGGACATTTGGGTGGAAAACTCTTCCACATCCTCCCTACAGTCCCGATTTGGCACTCTCCGACTACCATATTTTCGGTTCTGTGAAGGAACAGCTGAGAGGCCAACGCTACAAGACGCTGGAGGATATTCGAAAAGCAGTGCGTCAGAGTCTTCGGGCAGTTGGAACGAACTTCTATCATAAGGGAATTTTCAAGCTTATAGAATGCTGGACAAAATGTGTGCAAAGAAATGGAGACTATGTTGAAAAGTGACACAAACGTCTATAGATTAACATGGTGCACTTGAATTGTCTAATATAAATATTATGATTGTTAAAAAAATGTTCATGACTTTCGTATTTTGCAGACTTCAGTGGAAGGGAGTAGGAGTATGCTTGATGAAGGTTATGGTACCGCTTTGGATGTCTTGTGACAGAGTAGTGCAACACTCTCACTATATAAGATGTTTCATTCTGCTTTGATTTGGGAATTTTCGTCAGTGGACATTTTGGATTTCGTTGTAAAATACTTCCTCTTTTGCCGCCATTATAAATTATGTAAGGAGTTTTGAAGAAGAAACGTTTTAATAGGGCAACGAAGTTGAAAATCATTCCTTGGGTTACTTTAGTAACAAATAAGTATTACTCGTCTTCTCTATGATACCAGCATAGTCACAGGGAAGAAAAACTCTTTCCACTTTTCTTATTCGTTATTTTTGTATTTCCAAAGGCACGATCACAAGACATACAAACTGTGACCAGGTTCTGGGAATTTATCAACGATTTTGCCCATGTTGAACGAGAGAAAATAAATATTGAGTTAAAGCGTGATTTTTGTTTTGGGAGGCGCAGTTGTATGAAGAAAAAAAAGCAGGACACTTTTACTTCTTCACTTAACACTGAGTCTATGTAATGGTGTAAAAAACTGATCGGTTCATTTGGGATCTTTTTTTCCTAGACTCATCGTATACGAATAAATAATGTTTTCCGGATTTGCCTGATAAAATCCCGAAGTTGCAAAAGCAGTAGTCTTTTATAAAAAGCATCACCTGAGGGCACTTTCGGCAATGACATTTTGTTCAAAATATAACATTTCGACATTGTTCTCATTTACTGCAAGTGCTTGTTTCTCTTTCTTTCAGTTCATCATAAAACTCGAGCATTTCCAACTCTTTGCGTCTTTTGATGGATCGTGATCGAATTTCATTTACTGTACTAATCACATTTTTGACAAGTATCCAACCTAGGGTTGCAGAAAGAAAGGTTGAAATTCGCCTTGAAATAAGTTATCGATAAAATAAATCATATGACAGTGGAGATCCGGGATGTTTTTCTAGATACAACTTGTGCATTTCAGTTATGTCAAGATTTTCAGATAAATACTTTCTCCAAACATATGTTCGACTATAATGAGATTCTCTTGTGGGGAAGCTGGTGATTATTTATTTTATTATTGTTTTTATTTAAGAATTCCACCATATTTTTTGTGTCTATTGTTCAGTTCTCGTGCCAATCCATGGGCAGCATAGGCGAATATTTGTTGGAAAAGCGTCTTGTTGAGAATCGTATAGTTAGCTGCTCTATAGCCCCCGTTCTGGACACCAAGTCGTGACATTGCATGTAACCTTATTGCCTTTCCTGTGATATCCTCTATGTGTGAGTCAATCCTCATGTTCATCTGGATGCTCACCCCCAGATATTTGTTCACTTGCACAAAGTGCAGGCCTCTCCGTCCTATTCTAATTGCCGGCGAGCGTTTCAGGATGCAGTTGCCCTTTCAGAAGCATTCCGGCTGTTTTCCGGAGTGAGAGGGCGACTTTGTTTTCCTTTGTGTATTGCGTGACTTGTTGCATGTTATCATGTGCTCTATCTTCAATTTGTCTTCTTGAGTTTCCGGAGATAAGAACAACAAAATCATCTGTGTAGGCGATGGGTTCCGCCTGTGGATGATTCTGCAATATTAGAAAAGTCCATTCATTACTAAGTTCCTCAGACTAGGTCCTAGGAGAGAGTCCTGCGAACAGCCGATGGCGAGTTGCGCCGAATTTTATTATGGTTTTCAACGAGTTATTGATCGGCAATGGAAGTAATATTTTATGATCATGAACAGGTTTGAAGGGCAGTTCCTCTGTTTTAGTGTCAGGAGTATACTTGGCCACCATATGGTGTCAAAGCACCCTCCAAATCTAAGAATATACCGATGGTAAATTTCTCCTGGCAAGTCTCAAAAAGATTGTACAGTTGCGTGATTGCGTCCTCAGTTCGTCTGCAGGGTCGAAAGTCGTATTGTCCATCGGATGCGTTACGTTGTAGGGTAGGTTGAAGCTGGTAGAGAACTATACGTTCGTAGAGCATTCCTAGCACCCGAAGTTGGCAAATAGGCCTGTATGATTTTGGATCTTCAGGGTCTCTGTCTCCCATTTTCAATATTATCTTTATTTGGCTTTGTTTCCATGCATTTGGGAACACTCTGTGCTTTAAGAATTCGTTTTGGACCGTTAAGAAATTATCCTTGATATATAACCACCTTTTTTTATGAATTCTGTGTAAATATTATCAATACCAGGAGTCTTCTTGTTTTTCATTTTGTCTAATGCTATTTCTATGTCTATCAGGTCACCTTCTCAGGTAGAAGTATGAGGTGTAATTTCTGTTTCTGTGCGTATGCTCGCATGTAGTATTTCATTATTGTCGCGTTCATCTTGGCGGATGAGATATGCCATCAGATGTGCAGATTCTTCCCAGAAGTCGGCATGTCCTATAGGTGGCGCTATTCCAGTGAGGACCTGTCTCGGGAGAACTTTCTCTCCTTGGAATCTGAAAGCAAGTCCCCACTCGTTGTTTGTTACTTGTTTGGTAACGTAATCTCATCAGCTCTCCCTTTTGGTAGTCTTGATTGCGTTGGTATATATGTGACGATTCGCCTGTAGCTCTCTTGTCGTGCCTCTATCTGCTCTCCACGTATTCGTTGATAGTCCATTCGTGCAGCATGTACCACACACTTCAGATCTGTGTATTCGTTCACCATGGCACAGTCTTCCTCGTGTGTTTACCTCTAGGTATAGAAGGGTCAGCTGCGCGCATGATCGATGTTTGTAGATGCTGCACGTACGGGAATATCCCAGCACGATCTTCTATTATGGTGGTTGAGTTTAGTTTATGCTCCAAATGGTTGTTTATAGGCCTCCCGGTCCGCTCGTTGCAGGATGTATTTTGGGGCGAGTGAGTTGGCGACTTCTCTAGCAGGATTATTGTGTTGTAGTTTGTACAATTTGACTTGATATTGCAATATCACATCATTTGGTCACACTGCAAGTGTAACACTGTCCGTCGGGCCCCAGCTGTGCTCACAACAGCAACAGGGCGCGTCCCCGGGTGGCGAATAGGGGAACAGTCGGTGGTTTGCTTGCATTCCTCCCAGCTAGGTCCAGTCCGGACCCGCGGGCCATTTGTGACCCGAGCGACCTGACGTACTACATAGCTCGTGCTGCGCCCACTCCAGCAGCAAAACGCGTCCCCTCGGTGGCGTAGTGGGGAAAAGGTCGGTGGATCTGTTAGTCAGTCCTCCCTTCCAAGTCCGATGGACTCGCGGACCATGAGTGGGGTCAGCAGGGAAAATCCTGCTGTCAAACCTTGCGTCCCGGCCCACGAGCGGGAGAATGGGCCGTTGTTGGCGGAGCGGTGGGAGACTGGGGATCAGAAGCCCCTTTCTCTTGGTTCGATGGAACCCGAGACCATCTGTGGGGGCACCATAGGAGATGAGCACCCTGTATGCCTACATTGCTCAGTGCGCTCCCTCACAGCAGCTACACGACTAGGCCTAGTCTTACGAACGGGCTGGTTGGGACAATACCGGGCGTAATGCTGGGAATTACCACCAGGTCAACAAGCTCGGGAAAGGAGGAAGCGCGGTCTTTGTTGGTGGGATTTAGCGCCGACTCTGGAACCGAGTGATCCAAGTGACAATCTGTGAGGTCGTCAGGAGTTGAACGACCTGACGTACTATAGCTCAGGCTGGACCCACTTCAGCAACCAAAACACGTCCCCAGCTGGTGCACTGGGGGAAAGGTCGGTGGATCTGGTAGAGAGTCCTCCCGGTCAAGTCCAAGGGACTCGCGAACCATTAGTGGGGTAGGCAAGAGTTGAGCGCCTTGTCGTACTATTTGCTCATCTGCTGGAGCTTGCGAGCTCCGTGCTGGCCCACAACAGCTGCAGAAGGCGTCCCTGGGGGCACACCAGGGCTCGGCTCGGACCAGTGCAGAGGGGAGCAACTGTACTGGTTCCTGGCTCGGCCTACGGGCCCGTCGACAAACTGTGGGGTCGCCAGGAGATGAGCACCTGGATGTACTAAAAGTCTCACACTGTTGGGCTTGTAGCCCTAGCCGGTCTCACAACGGCTGCAGGACACGTCCCTGGAGGCAGAACAGGGGAATGGTCGGTGGATCTGCGACAGCAGTCCTCCCGGCTAGGCTCATGGAGCCCGTGGACCAACTGTGGGGTCGTTAGGAATGAGCGACCTGATGTACTATGTAGCTCAGCAATTCCCAAGAACTGCAAACTCCTACACCCTCTCCCTGGGGTGTTGGTTTAAGAGCCGTGAACTTGAACGTGGACGTGAACATAGGATAGGGAGGACTAGAACTAGGACTTGGGAGTATGGTCATGACGACCGAGGTATCCCAAGGGGTGGACGGATGGGCCTAGATGTAACACTGTCTCTAAACTCGAAAACATGCAAGACTATCACGAAATAAAAAAATGGATAAGAAAACCAGCAGCACAACAACTGCGCCTAGACAATAATCATATGCTGAAACTGCCAGAAAGATGATTTCGCAAACAACCAACGGCGAGAATCCCGTACAGAAGACAACAGTGATCATCAAGGCAAAACCGGGAACAGGAGAATAGCCCCTGAGGTTGTAAAGGAAGTTGTCGCTAAAGCCATCAACCCGGTGGATGAGGGATGGCAAATAGTAAGACATCGTACCACAGCCTCAGGACAATTGAAATTGCAGACTTCCACCATTGAACAGGCTACCAGCCCTCACCAACCACATGAAATTAAAGGAAGTGGGGCTCAACGGCCGAAGTCATTGGGAGGGAGAAACCTAAAGTCATAATCCATGACATACCTAAGAACCTGAGTACCGATGAAGTAATCAGTGCCATGCTCGCTCAGAACTTCCAGGAACAAAGCTCAAACCAAGCAGACCTAAAAGCCCAACTTATTCCTAAATTCAAATTAGGAAAGAAACATGACAGGGAACATTGGGTCTGTGAAGTTGAGCCATGCACAAGGCAACTACTCCTGTCAAAAGGCAGACTTTATGTCGACTTTGAAAGTTGCCGTGTTGACGACTTCCTGAGAGTTACCAGAATGCCTATAAATGTCAGAATTACGGGCATGTAGTGAAAGTACTGTAGGGCAACCCGAGTCAATATGCGGTCACTGCGCAGAACCTGGCCACACGTATAAAGAATGCAGTAAAAAACAAGAAGAGCCGCAATGCGCAGTATGCAAAAGACTTGTGAAAGACAGCAGACACGATACGCGTGACATTGCATGCCCGGCATTTAAGCATGAACTCCGCGCGAGGATTGAAAGGATCAACTATGGATAAAGCCAATAAAAATTTGGCAAGCCAACCTGGACAGGGCCCGCCACACTACAGACGAAATAAGGACATCAGCAAAAGAAAACGCAGTGGATTTACTACTCCTGCAAGAACCTTACAGTCTTCGTGGAAAGCTCACTGGTTTTGGAGTTGCTGAAACTGTAGTTACGGGAAACCTCCCAGAGCAAACACCATGGGCTGCCATAGTTGTCCTTAACAAATACTTCACGGTACTTTGCTTGAGGCATTTGTGTACACCCCATACGGTTGTCATAGAACTCAGCAGTCCCACCGAAAACCTGATAATAGTCTCCACGTACATGCAGCATTCTATTCCTGTAGACGTATTCATAGAAGAGCTGAAAAATGTCTGTACAGGATGTGCAGGGAAGACAATTATAATAGGTACGGACTGCAACTCTAAGTCAAGTCTATGGGGTGCGCCTAATACGGACGTAAATGGTAGAAAAATGGAAGACTTCGCTGCTGAGATGCAACTAGAGGTCATCAACGACGGCAATCTGGGACCTACCTACTTCCACGGAACGGGAAGGTCCCACATAGATGTCACTCTAGCGTCCGCTAGGGTAGCCTGTAGATTGCATGGGTGGAAGATACGTCGAGATATCACCACTGCCAGTCATGCTGTAATGGAATTCGAGATAGGAAACAACGTGCATAGACACCGCACACATACGCAAAGCAGGCAATATAATACTAATAAGGCAAATTGGCAAGAATATAAAACCATCCTGGAGGGAAAAAATCGCCACAATATCTGATATAACTACGAAACAGGACAATATTTCCGTTCGTAAATCAGATACAAACAGCCATCCAAAACTGCCGGTAATGCCTCCATTCCTAGACGAAGACCACATGTCAGACTGGTATCGTGGTGGACTCCCACCCTAAGTGATCTCAAACGAATGACGTACTCAGCACGCGAGGACTACCAAAAAGCCGTAAACGACGACAGAAAATTAAAACAGCAGGCTTACAGAACTATTAGGCGTATATACACAAATGCCATAAAAGCCACGAAAAAGGAAAGCTGGCGTGAATATATAACACGCGAAGCAGCAGAGAACACTGGGGCCTTGCATACAAACTTCAGTCAAGGAAACTACAAACTAAGCAAGTTCTAACTGCCGTAAACTCACAGGATGGCTACACGAACTCCTGGTCCGAAACAGCCTCACAACTTCTAGACGTGCTATTTGGCGACGATTCTCCAGATCTGGACGATGAAGAACAGGCGGCGACAAGAGTCGACATTAGAACTCCTCCAGAAGAACCGGATGCTGAATTTATAGATTTCATTGACTTGGAGATAATAAAAGATGGTATAAAAACCGCAAGGCTCCAGGTGTCGACAACATATGCGCGGAGATGATTAAACAGGGCTGGAACATCCTCAAGCACAAACTCCTCCACCTCTACAATGCCTGCCTGAAGCATGGTGTCTTCCCGAACGCCTGGAAACACGGTCAGATTAAGATGCTACTGAAATAGGGTGAAAGAGATCCTACTGACCCAACATCGTATAGACCTATCTGCCTGTTGCCAGTGCTGGGGAAAAATGTATGAAAAGGTTCTTAAGAAGCAACTGCAACCAACCCTGGACATGCAGGCGTCGAACTTCCAATATGGATTCAAACCGGGCTGTGGGACAGAAGACGCCATAACAAAACTTTTCGACGCAGTACACGCAACAGAGGAAAAGCTCGCCATAGGAATCTTCATCGATTTCGAAGGTGCCTTCGATAGACTATGGTGGCCTAGTATTCTACGTGCACTGAAAAGAAGAAACTGCCCCAAGAACTTATACGCAGCCGTTAATGACTACTTCAGGAAACGGACTGTCAGCTTGATTGACAACGAACTAAACATAACAAAAGACGTCAAACTGGGATGTCCCCAGGGCTCCGTTCTTGGCCCGAGTCTGTGGAACCTAGTCCTTGATGAACTTCTGCTGATCTTGGAAACGCTCCCGTACGGGCAGCCGGTCGCCTATGCAGATGACCTGGTTGTAGTGGTGCGGGGTGGTTCCAGGAGACAGATAGAGGAGAGGGGACAGGAGACTATAGATTTGATCAAGGGCTGGGCTCACAAGAATAAACTCAGGCTATCTGAAAAGAAAACCAGAGGGATGCTCTTAAAGGGCAAACTGGATCAGCATAGAGCACCGACAATCAAGCTGCATCAACAAAACATACGTTTCAAAGGAGAGTTGAAGTATCTTGGGGTCACACTAGAAACAAATTTGAAAGTCGACAGGCACATACAAACTGTCACACAGACCGCGAAGAACCTTTTCAACGCCATGGCAAGGCTGGGTGGGGAGAGCTGGGGCTACAGTGCTGTCAACTTCATGACACTCTACAAAGTCCTGTTCCAGCAAATCTGCGCATATGCTGCCCACGGATGGGCTAGAAACCTGAAGAAGAAACACCATCGAACTCTTCTCTCGGCCCAGCGGCATGTCCTCATCCGTGTTTGCAAAGCTTATAGTACCATGTCCACTGCAGCCCTTCCAGTAATAGCAGGTGTCCTACCTATAGATCTCTACTTAGAAAAAAGGACACACCTATACTGTCTGAGACGTGGTCAACCTGTGGTCGTCGACGACCTTATCCTTACGCCAGACTTATACGAGGAACCAGAGGGACGTGAAGCCGCTAAACGAATGATAGAAGATCATCTTCTAGAAAAGTGGCAACAGCGTTGGCACAGCGAGCCTCACGGTAGAACCACTTACGAATTCCTTCCAAATGTTAAATCTCGTATGAGAATGACATGGATAAGGCCCACACATATGATCACACAGCTGCTCTCAGGACACGGACACTATAGGGGCAAACTACACGAGAGAGGACTTGCTGACACCCCTGTATGCAACTGCCAGATCGCGGAGGAGGATGACGTACACCACATGATGTACCGCTGTGCCAAGCACGCGGCTATCAGGCGAACACTGGAAGTAGTCGTGCACGCCAGCGACGAAACGTGGCCACCTCCCTTGCGATTTTGGATGCAAAGAGAAAACTACAAGTTCATCAGGGAATTCAGCAAAAACGCATTGCACGCAAGAGCCGAAGAAGAAAGAAGAGGAAGAGAAAGAAACATTAAGAACAATATAATTAAGTACTTATAAGCTTAGGTTAAGTACAACTTAGTTTTAAGTAGCTGTAAGTTATTATGTATTTATTTATTTATTTTATGAAAAATTGTGTTGTATTGTAAAAAACGTAGATTACGTATTATCAATGTACACACATTGTAAATCTTTAGTTTTTAGTTCAATAGCCGAATTTTGTTAAACTTCCTTGAACAAATAAAGATTCTGAAAAGTAGATAGGGACAAGAGCAGACCTGGGGATATGGACACCAAGCCCGAGGTAACCCAGGGGGAAAGGTGGTGGGGCTCTTAAATAATAATGATGTAACTTTATCCGCCCTGGGGGCCCGTTTATCGGGCCTCAGCTGTGTTCACAACAGCAACAGGGCGCGTCCCCGGGTGGCGGATAGGGGAACGGTCGGTGGTTTGCTTGCATTCCTCCCGGCTAGTTCCAGACCGGACCCGCGGGCCATTTGTGAGGTCGTCAGGACTCGAGCGACCTAACGTACTACATAGCTGGTGCTGCGCCCACTTCAGCGGCCAATCGCGTCCCCTCGGTGGCGTAGTGGGGAAAAGGTCGGTGTGTCTGCTAGTCAGTCCTCCCTTCCAAGTCCGATGGACTCGCGGACCATACGTGGGGTCAACAGGAGACGAGAGCCCTGCTGTACTGAAGCTCACCTATCCCGGCCCACAGCGGGATCAGCGGCCGCCGTGGCGAAGCGGTGGGGGACTGGAGATCAGAAGCTCCTTTCTCTTGGTTCAATGTTCCCGAGGACCTTTGTGGGGGCATCATGGGCAATGAGTACCCTGGATGCCTACATTGCTCAGTGGGCTGGTCTCACAGCACAGCGGCGCGACTAGACCTAATCTTGCGAACGGGCTGGTTGGGACAATACCGGGCGTAATGCTGGGAATTACCACCAGGTCAATAAGCTCGGGAAAGGAGGAAGCGCGGTCTTTGTTGGTGGGATTAGCGCCGACTTTGGGACCGAGTGACCCAAGGACAATCTGTGAGGTCGTCAGGAGTTGAGCGACCTGACGTACCAATGCTCAGGCTGGACCCACTTCAGCAACAAACACGTCCCCAGTTGGTGCACTGGGGGGGGGGGGAAGGTCGGTGGATCTGCTAGACAGTCCTCCCGGCCAAGTCCAAGGGACTCGTGAACCATTAGTGGGGTCGGCAGGAGTTGAGCGCCTTGTCGTACTATTGCTCACCAGTTGGAGCTTGCGAGCTCCGTGCTGGCCCACAACTGCAACAGAACACGCCCCTGGGGGCACACCAGGGCACGGCTCGGACCAGTGCAGAGGGAGCAACTGTACTGGTTCCTGGCTCAGCCTACGGGCTCGTGGACAAACTGGGGTCACCTGGAGATGAGCACATGGATGTACTAAAGTCTCATACTGTGGGGCTTGTGGACTCAAGCCCTAGCCGGTCTCACAACGGCTGCAGGATGCGTCCCTGGAGGTAGAACAGGGGGATGGCCGGTGGATCTGCGACAGCAGTCCTCCCGGCTAGGCTCAAGGAGCCCGTGGACCAACTGTGGGGTCGTCAGGAATGAGCGACCTGACGACTAAGAAGTTCAGCAATTCCCAGCAGTTGCACCTCCAACACCTTCTCCCTAGAGGTGTTGGTTTCAAGCCGAGAACTTTGAATGTGGACGCGAACTAGATAGGGAGGACAAGTCTGGGACTTGGGAGTATGGTCATGATGACCGAGGTATCCCAAGGGGTGGTGGACGGGCCTAGATGTAACTTTATCCGCAGACATCGAACTCTAATAAGAACAAAAAATACCGATAGCCTAACTCAAATATAAAAATCAAGGAATCAATTAACACATCACGTTTCAAATTCGTACAAGAAATCACCTAAAATAAATAAAATAAAATAAAATAAATATACGTCAAACCACGACCAACCACGTGGCCCCGAGGGCAACATGTATTATCTATAGACAAGTAGATGTACATCCAACAATTATACGTGTGTTAGTTAATTAATAAGTGCAGTCAGAACCATCAAAATAAAGTGCACCAAGGAGGAAAGACATCGACCGAGAGGGTGGTAACAGCCATTTCCTGCAGAGACGCAGCACTTGACATCACTACTATAACGTAACCACGTGCTTCAGCAGCCATAGTAAAAGGGAAGTGGAAGTTAATAAATAAAACATATTAATCTTAATTCTAATTTGATTTGGTTTGGATCAATCTAGTTTGATTTCAACGATTTCACATTTTTATATATAATTTTAAGCAATAGACTTATTTCATACCCCCATAGTGGCGTCAACACACAGAGTACCAGAGAAGAAAGTGGACGAGTTGCGCGTACATGCCACAGGCGGCGCTAGTGTAATACAACTAACGACACCTAAATTTTTTCGGTTCTTTTTTTGGTACTAATATGAAATTCAGCACTGCCTGGTGGTAAAATTATGAATTATAATTATATAACGCCATGTGGTGATTGTGAATAATCATGAAATGGAACTTTTATAGGAATAAATAACATATTAATTAATCTTAAATTATGGAATTATTTGTACCCAGCCTCTCAGATCTAATGATTTTCTTTTTCATTTTAACAGAAGGGAAGAATGGAAATAAATAAAACATGTTAATTTATTTTCGTTTATTAAAATTTGAAAACGTGCATTATGAGCTCTTTTAATAATATGTACAATTGACCTACCCCCTTATTCTCACATACATATTTATACAATATTTATTAAAGAACCTTAGCCATGTCGTACATCTGAAGTCCATTATAAAGTCACATTTTTAAAACGTTTATTAGAAATGGCTGTACACTAACATCACTCTTCCTAACCTAACAAATCTTAGAATTTTATCACTTCTAGTAGGTTTTCTTTGAAAATAGATTCACATTAAAAACGTAAACAAACTTGAATTTACTTACAAATTAGAGTAAAATAAAATCTAAGTAATGATTTTAACTATCGATAATATATAATTTTTACAGTACCGTCTACAGAGAGCGAAAGGATAGCAGTTAAAAAATTTAAATTTACAAAATGGCAATTTCCCATAATCCTGAGTGAACACGCTGTGCACGACGCCGTGTGCCTTGCATTTGTTTTATTTAGTTACATATTCTGTTACTAAGAAACAGCGCTACCATTGTAGCTTGCTCATTGTAGTTCATCGTAAACGACCGAAATTTTTTAGGTGTCACTGTACTCAGTTTCCCCTCTATTCGAAATTTCTCTATGGCGTCAACACAGCATACAACGGCCATCTTGTCTTCACCCCTCTAACTCCGCCAACTCACAGCCATCTTGCCAGCAAACTACCAACTCCCCCTTTCCCCATCTAGCCAACCCATTGTCCTTCCGATTGCAATGACCAGCATTGGAGGAACGTCAACCGCACGCACGGTAGCCATTTTGACATCTTTCTAACCCCATTTACCTATAACCTGTCCGCTTTTAAAGTTATCCTCGTTAAAATAAAACCAAGTGACCTGCTCGCTTTTCAGTGGTTATGGACACCGACGTACTACATATAAGTAACATCCTTCCGCCATTCGCGCCAAAATTACTGTCGCTTTTGACAGGGAGATGACACAGTAACAGAAGACTCAATACTTTCAGCCATTTTGTTTCATGAGATTCGACTGAAGCATGACTCAAATGCATCACCAATATGTAATAAAATATTTTAAATTGTAATATTGAATAGGTAAATTTTAAAATATTTGGTATATTTTGAATATTATTATTTCATTCATGAAGAACAGCAAGTATATTCAGAAGACATATTTTTAATTTATTGAAGCGAACTGCCTTTTCACATACTTATTGCTTCTACAATGTATGTCAGTGTCCATAACCAATGAAAAGCGAGCAGGTCATGTGGTCCTATTTTGTCTAGGATCACTTTAAGACCGGACAGGGTATAGTCCTCTCACTCCTCCCTCAGCCGCCAGACTACTTTTCATAGTGATGTCAACTAAACTGCCAGCGGCAAATAAACTTCCAACATTGTACTTAGAAATAATTATTAATACCCAAAATAAATCCAATAATCCAACTTTATTATACTTAATTAATATTAATACCCATCCATCCATCCATAGTAATTCTGCCCGAGGTCTTTCACTGCAATCATACCATTTTCATGCTATGCTTTGCAGCTTTACTAGGGAATTATATATTATTATCCAATTATTAAAAAATAAACAAATAACAAATTAAAACTGGATTAAGTTAAACTAAATTAAATCAAACTAAATTTAATTAAAAAAAAAAAAGTAAAGTGATCCCACAACAGACCCGGAGGCCCTTGGGGTAGTAGGAGGTTAAGGCTCCCACTTTTTCTAGACAATCGACACTTTGTCAGCCGGGTTGTCAGCCTGCGTGACGGCCGCCTTTACCCCCAAGAACAAGCGTCTGGTACTCATTTCCGTTAGAGGCTGAGTCGACCCCAGGGCCATAGTGCCACCAGAGGATTTGGGTCAGTTTAAAAAATCCTGACCCCAACGGGACTTGAACCCTCGACCCTCCAGCTTGTGGCTCAGTGCCTTAACCACTATGCTACGGCGTGCCCCAAATTTAATTAAAGTAAACTAAATTAAATTAAACTAATTTTGATTAGACTAACTTATATTAAATTGAATTAAAATGGATTATATTAAATTGAGTTAAATTAAATTAATGTGAAATAAATAAAATTAAATAAACTGAATTAAATTCAAGTATTACACAACTGCATTAACTTTTTAGCCGATGAGGGGATGCAATGGCGCTAGTGGTGAAGGGGGTAAAGTGTCTCCTTCCACCAATAGTACAAGTGAATGACTGGACAAGTGGTATAATCAGTTGCAAAATATAGTGGTAGGCCTATTTGAAATAGGAGATGAAGTTAATTAAGGATCATCAGAATTTGTATGCCTATGGGTTTCTGGTTAATGAGACGTACACAGAAATGATATCAGTACTGATTTCTAGCTATTGTCTGTCAGACTTAAATATTGTAGGAAAATAAACATTACTGAAGCATTAGGTATTCATTTATTGTATTTGTTTCAAGTTAAAGTGGAAATATTATTATTATTATGTGATCTCGAGGTAGCGTGCTGCCTTGTCACGCAGCAGGCCCGGGTTCAACTCCCGGTTGGGACAGGCTCCTGGATGAGGTTTTTCTCTGAGTTTTTCCTCACCTGTAAGACAAATGTCAGGAAGCTTAGGGCCCAATGGTCCCTGAAAATCATCCGGCCATCATAATCCTTATCATTATCAACGGAAAGCAACGGGACACTACCACACCTATTATTCCCTAATAAAGCTGCAAAGCATAGCATGAAAATGCCTTGGGGCAGAATTACTATGGATTATTATTATTAGAATATTGTTAACTTCTTTTCATTGATTGGAAATTAAGCATATTCTAATAATAATAATACATAGTATCCATAGTAATTCCGTCCGAAGGCATATAAGGAATGAAACTATAAGAGAAGATAATTTGTTAACATGTCTGAAGAAGATACATTGTACCTGTCACTGAATTATATCTTAATAAATATGAAAATCAAATAGAACTAAGTTTTATTTGTATTTAATTAAAGTAAACACCAACTCAATTGATTATATAAAAGAAGAGTTAGGAGTAATGACAATTGCACAAGAAGCGATGGACTGAACACATTCAACCAATGGATAACAACATATTTCCAAAGCAGGCTTGGATGTACAAACCACGACGAACAAGAGATCCTGAAAAACCAAGAAAGTGACGGGGTATTGAGCCGGAACAGGCCATGGAGTCTATACCGTGAAGATTATTATTATCCTAGGAACAATAATCACAAATAGGAATGAGATGCACAAAGAAATTAAACATAGGCTCAATTCTGGAAATGCGTGCTATTGTGCTGGCTGTAGCATCATTACCACATAAATTAATTAATTATTGCACTGTTAGCCAATAGCATAAAATCCCTATATCTATTATAGTACTGAATTGACAATCAAAATGTATTTAAATACTGTCAAGGGAAATTGCGTACTGGACACTATAATTTTCAATAATAATGACAGATAGAAACAGGTAGGGGCGATGAGTTTGGATAATATTACTCTCCATCCCCTACAGTAAGATAACATTCCAGTCTTCATACGATAAGTCCTTATATGAAAATGAGGGTGACACATTCCAACTCAGCATCCATGCCACGCCTGGTTATCAGAGGGTAAATAAATGCTGATGCCCTTGGCATCAGAGCTTATACTTCATGGTTCCAACCCTCGTCTCTACGACAGTTAGAGACACAACATTGTAACTTTTTAATCATCATCTTTATAAATATATTAAATCAAGTTCTGCATTCACTGGAGTTCCTGGACTCACAACGAATCCTACCTTCAAATTGTCTGATCTACCCGAGGGCCAGGTCACGACACTATTACGCATTACAGACTGTTGACGTCCCAACTCCTTTCAAAAAACATTACACTGGAAATATATAAAACTATTATTCTACCAGTTATATCATATGCATGTGAAACAATGGACTCTTACTTTAAGGGAGGAAAGAAGATCACAAGTATTTGAGAATAAAGTTTTTAGGAAAACTTTTGGACCAAAGAGAGATGAACAGACAGGTGAATGGAGAAGACTGCATAACAGTGAACTACATAATCTTTATAGGAAGCCAGATATAATCAGAACAGACTGCGATGGGCAAGACGTTAGGCCCAAATCTTGCATATTATAGCTTCTGATTTGCCAGTACCTTCTGCCGCATGTTTTGTTGCATTCTGGATAGGAATTTTCTCCTCATCACAAAACTCGATAACTTTCTTAATAATTTCACGGCCTTCACTGTGAATATAGAATCTAACTTTCGTTCTTGGCATTGTCACTAACAACTGATTATACGTGACTAGCAGAAAGTAAAACACTGTCACTGCAACCTAAGACAAGGATCTACTACCTCCACCCCTTACTCACAACCACAATCTTTTAGTTCTAACTTTCACCACATCGTAAATTAATCTCGTCGTGTAGTAACTTAAATTAGATCAAGGTAAATTAAATGAAATCAAAGTAATTATAATAAAAACTTTTTACACATTTCTTGTCAGGCGTCCAACCCAATGAATAACAACTATGGACAATTCAAAGCACTCAACTAAAACAGAAAAAGAAAGAAATAGAAAAAATTCAGAAAATAAAAAGAGCACCCACACGATGAAATGCAGGAAATCACACCGTATAGAGTCAGATTCAATCCAGGAAGTTACTGTGTGTTTGGAATAGGGAACTGGATGCCATTTTAATAGTATTTTCTTGAGAGAAATCCTCAAAACTGATGTATGCAACACAGCAGGTACAGAATTGCAAGTTGTAGCTGTCCAAGCCATCCGCTTTTAAAGAAAAAAGTTACCACTTGTCACTGAGCTCAATCAAACCTGTACTATCCTGTGTGAAAGTGTCGACTCTCATATTTACTATAAAACTAGTTTGCATGCCGTAAAAGAAAAACTATGTTTTTTAAATGTATAGTACATAGATTTGGAAAAAGTAATGCTAACCTTGCCTCTCCTACCCTCCCTAAACAAACAAATACCATTATTATGAGTTTGGCAACATCTACCCTCTGTACGTTGGGGGACACTGACGTAGCCCAGAAGATCTGTAGTAACTTCCAGGGTTGAATTAGAGTGTAGACAGCGGGGAGGACACTTCAAGCTCAAGTACAAGTGTTGCCTCCGACTTGAGCGACATCAAGACCAAGACACTGAAACTGCAGAAAGCAAGTAGCCGAGAACCAGACATCTGATCAGAGAAGAAAGGATCCTGAAGAAAGACAGTGCCGAAACCGAAAGCACATGAAACAGACGAAGAAAACCAAGGAAGAAGAGAACTGCAAGCGACAACGTCCTGCAGCTCTGCTCAGAGGTACACACTTATCTGGCAAGTAGTAAAAACCTAAAGATACAAGACTACTGCCCTCGAAAGATTAGAGAAAGCAATGAGCCTGTCCAAAATAATAATAATAAATGACCAACCTTGAGAAAGAGAATGCAATACTACGGAAGTCCCTCACACAGCTGGACAAATTGGAGGCCGTAAAAGACTTACAAGAAACTATCACCAAGAACCCAAAACAACAAGCATCAAAACAGGAAAGCTTCGCCAAAGCAGCCAAGAAAATCATAACCAATACAGCTATCATTCCGAAGCCCGCTCAGAAGAAGATAATAATAATCACCCCAAGAGAAGAATCCGGGATAGCCCCAGAAGCCGTGACAACGGCCATAAGACCAACTGAAGAGGGCTGGCAAATCATCTGCAATCGCACTACAACAGGTGGAAAACTGCGAGTGGAAACTGCCACGGAAGAACAGCCCAAAGCTATCCTCAACTATACTAAGCTAAAGGAAACAGGACTAAAAGCTAAAATCGTTGGCCTGAGAAACCACTAGCAATAATATATGACA